>JADANM010001810.1:7353623-7369531 GCA_026213755.1 Eurema hecabe
ATGAAACCCATAAGATCGTTTTTATGGGCAATTAATTTATATTATATGAAATGGTTGAGATTTAAGATTAATTTAAGTTTATTTTGCGTTACTAATAATTGTATTTTTATTCCGCCATTAAAAATTATGGGAAAAAGAATTTTTTAACAAACGGAGAACTAAATAAAGTATCCATTGTTAGAGTTAGTATTTAGCATTGTTTTCGTTTAAAAGCATTTAAATACAAAATATGTATAAAATGTTATAATTTTGTAACAAAAGTATTTGTCACACATTATATTTTATTGCGTTAAACCGCAGTTGCGTTTACTTCACTTAACGTTTATTTGACATTATTTAAATAATGAAGTGTTCCCTGGTCGTTCATTAAATTTTGTCATTATACATCGCAATGGCCGTTACCTCACTTTTGGTCAAGTCATTAAGGTAAATTAAATTGCCAAAGAGTTCTTCAAGCTGTCGAAACCGAATCTGATATAGTTATTTAAATAAAAATATTGAGTACTTACATAAGTTAAGTTTTCCTACTTAAACGTTATTAAAAAATATAATGAATGACCAATAAATAGTGAAAGTTAATTGTACCAAATTCAGTGTCGAATTAAACGGTAATAAAAAGCCTTCACGATAATGATTATTTACTTTTAACGTGAGGCAATTTGTAAATAATATACTCGGTTGCAAAATGTAATGATGATTGATCTTATAGTCGATCTGAACACCTTAAATAATATGGTTGGCACTAGCGAGAAACAAAAATTTATTTATTTATTTAGACATTTTATATTACAGTGAAAAGCTAATATTAACTGGCAGCCCTATCACAACTCAGTGATCTCTTTCAAGCAACCTATTTATTCTGTATAAATGTAATAAGTTAACAATAAAAACGCATCAGGTTGTAAAGGATAAGTAATGTAGTACCCTTAATAGGTGTGTATTTTCTAAGTAATTTCAAAAATATTTATATTTATTCGGAACTTGTTATAATAAACTACAATAACGTTCGAATATAGACTCACATTATAAAATATTTTATCGCAAGCAACAATTAATATCCGAACTGGCAGGCCTCAATAGGATTTAAAAGTAAAATGTGTTCTATATTTTTTACGTGTTTTGATACGTTGCGTAATGATAATAAGGCAGTAGCATTTAGCAGTGATTGTACGCATCACAAAACACGTGCTCATCAATCAAAGCAAAGAATTCGCAGCCGGATCGGAATGTTCCAATTTTTGGTGCCAATTACAATTTTCGTAACGCGTTACATCAGGGCTGGCAACAAGATTCATAACAATCTTTCCTTTATAATGGTACAGCAATTAATATTACTTAACTAACAATGAAAGGTTCATGCATGAGTTGCTAAACGGACTTTAAGTACATAGTAGCTTTTGTAGACACATTTTGATTCTATGTTACAAAAGGTCGGTAACACACTCATGGTATTGCAAGTGCCTATGGGTGGTGATACGCAAGCTCGTTTGCCCCTTTTTATTGCATGCAGAAATGTATGAAAGTGTATCTATCTACAATAATTGAGCGTCGTCCAAAGGTATAAATTTGAAAACGTAACCTAATACACTATCACAACTTAGAATACAAATTATTAGCATCGTTCGTTTCTCTACCTTTAATTATCACAACAAATCATATAATTAATTTATAGTTCATGTTAGTATTTAGTTAAAAGTTGACGAGTTCCTCAGGCAAGCTAAGGTTGATAATAAAAAAGTCTTGATTGAAAGATGAAAGTAAAGAAAGCTTTGACGGATAGACATTATGATAACTAGATCGTATCTGTGATACACATTAAGTAATTCTCTTACGTATTTAGACTTATTTCATTTGTTAGAAATAACCTTGATGTCTTTTTATGTCATCCTAACGCGATTTTAAATTTCAAAGGACTTATTATGTGAAATTAAAAAAATATATGAATAGAAATAAAAATATAGGACTGTGTTCATTGGTTCCTTATTTGTACGGTAATCTTAGAGAGGAGAACCAATGAACCAATGTACATGTCCAGACCGTTTGAACCAAAAAACCATACGCAGAAAACCTTGAAATGAATCCGTGATTCATAGCCATTCATTTGATTATAATTTGTGTTTCCGTTGTACTGACATTTACCCATGCTCGGCATGCATTTGATTTTATTAAATTGTGCAAGAGCGGGCTTCAATGAATTTCTACACTGGTCGTTAGCTCTAATGACCCGTGAGCTCATCTCGTAAACATGATAAATTGCATCTTGAATGCAACTTGACTTTACATATTTCAGTGTCGACGTTATGAGTCCGCATCTAACGATTATTTGGACAGCGATGTTTTAACCACGCATGTATATTTACCCACATATGTATATTTTTCTTGTGATTCTAAAGTCTTTCAGTGGTAAAAACAATAATTTATTGATTTTTTGTGTTACATTAAGAATTATATCAATGTTATAGAAAGTGTTACTTGTGTATGTTGTTAACTTGCGATAAATGCGATTTTTAAAAAGCCGTGTAATACCAAAGCGAAAGTGCTACCAAAACAAACATTTACAACGTCTCGTTCTTATTTTTATCTTCGGATTTAATTGGTTGAGAGAAATGCAAATAAAAAAGCATCTTTATTAGCTGAACTACATACGGAACAGCGTTTTATGTTTGTATTGTTTTTCTTAAAAGTAACACTTTCGTTGTACAATGTTACGGAATGGTTTCACCTGTAAAGTTTATTGGTTTAAAGAAATGCTTTTAGTCATCAAAGAGTTATATAATACGTTTTTACAATTAAAAAAATAATAAATACTTAATATTATGTCAGATAGATATACATCGTGGATAATGTGTTTTCTTAAAAAGTACCTTTATTTTTTCTTTTTAGAATGTTACTAACATATTAGTTTGTGTACTTACTACGTATAAAAAATGCCTATAAAAGTTACCTTAATACGATTTCCTATTTAGATATTTAATTTACGCTTAGAAATAGTTCGTATTAAGATCCCAGGGACCACGGCCCACAATCAATTCAATGTTCATTCACGGGATGTCAAGAAACGTGTGCAGTATTTTAGTCGCGTTCACACCGACTGGTTTCACTATTCAATAGAATTACATTATTTTTGTATCTGGAGCGAGTACACACTTTCGCTAGACACGATTAGCTATCAGCTATCCGTGTCAATACCTATTATTTCTATCGACTCTTTTATTTTCGTTAATTGGACGCGCTCAGTTTTTCGCGCTATCAAGTTTAGGTAACCTACGGTCTGTTGAAACCCCTTTCGTCACTGTCTACAGATTACTATTTATAACTAATTTTTAATTAGTAACGGTTATGAACGCTGAAAGGCGATAATTCAGCTACGTTGCTCGCATGAGGAAGCCTACCTAACCTACCTACGAAGTTAAGTTAATTGTCATTCATTTAAATATGCATACACATATTGTTTTGTAACATGTATGATGTGATTTACATAAGTAAATATTTTTAAAAATACTACTAAACAAAGCGGTAGTAAGTGAGGATGCGAGGGTCACTTTAAACATACTAAATTTATAAAAAAAAGTTTTATTATACATAGCAATATTATTAGAGAACGTCGAAGTCTAGTAACACTAAATTTTTTAACAAATCAAGTGGTTTAACCTCAATAAAACTCGCATTATAATCTAGTAAATATTTGCAATTAAATAAAAAAATCGATTTAATTGCAAAACTTGTATACAACATATTACAGCGAATAGTAAACGAGGCAGCAGTGATGACCACAGGCTGATGTTTATGCAAACTATTAAGTAATGTATTATGAGAAAATAGGAAGGAAATGCGTGCTATTGCGTTAAGGGAAATAAGCGTATGCAAATGAATTGGCGTAAGAGAACTATTGGTTCACGGACGGACGGATGTTGTCATCTCGCTGCTAATATTTTAATCTGTGACGGTGAGAAATTGTTTCTCGACATAGATTTTCCGTTCGTTGTTTCCGTTCATTTATACGTAGGAACGTCATGCTGTGTTGACTTTTTTGCTGTTAGATACTCATTTGTACATGTCTCAGCTTTTTTAATGTATTTTATTTTCTTAGTTTCGAAAATCGTTCTGATTATAAGAAAAGTAAAAAAATGCAATATATAGAAGTCAATACAATTTACAATCAATATTGAATTACTATCAAAATGACGGATAATATAACTTGATACATATTTTTGTATAATTTTTAAGCAACTAATTTAATGTTTAATATCGGATGATTGAATTTAATTCAAAATTCGAATGTAATATGCAGATTACGATTATTAGTCTTTCCTTTATAAGATTTATCTGAAGATGGCTTTGTTTCGATATATATAATTTGCAAATCTGAAGGCAGCCGGCGGATTCATTGTTTCAAGTTGAGATAACATCTCGGCGGTCACGGCCCGGGTTTTTGACCGGAGCACTACCCGTGAATAATTAATGTTTTGTTTGATAAGCTTATTACTTTCTATCTTTGTTTCCCACATGTCAAAATATGTGTACTACAACATCATCCTCTTCCTTTTGATAAATAGTTTACGCAAAAACTTTCTCAATGAAATATTGACTCTACGTTAATATAGCATATTATGTACTTTTGTTCCGCACAAGTATGTGATAAGTTTACTTTAATATTGTTACTGTATTAAAGCTAATAATACATTTAAATAAATTAAATATTTTTTAAGAATATGCATTTAGTAAACATATTTCGTGAATTATTGTTCCTCTAAATCTGCTCAAATTATAAAAGATGAGAATAACATTACTAAAGAAAATCGTATTTCATTAAGTGATGTGAAAGTAGTAGTTATTTTTATTCACACGAGAACCTTACCATTTCACACATAGCAATCAATATTTATCATTGAATATGTCAGAATATATCACCGACTTTAAGTTGAATGTTCAAATAAAAATTTAAAAGCGCTTTTGATCTAATTAAAGAGTATAAAATATATATGTTGAATATAAACGCCAATTGTTCCGCATAGTCATGTTAAGTCACCTTTTGACATATCCGCCATAAAAGATTTGACGTGTCCGATGTGGCCAGTTGATAAAATCAACAGATAATAAATAACATATTAGTTCCTATTTAGCCATATCAGTACTTTTGATCAATTACTGGCCTGAAATAATATAGAACAAATAAAAATCTGGATCTATACTGTAAACTTTTCCCAGCACACGAGATCAGCAGTAAAGATGTGTAAGAATGTTACCTGAAACAAAAAAGAAATATAAATATATATAGGTATTAAAAAAGAACCTATTACATCATATTTTAATAATTCTAGTCTTGCAAAAATTAACCTTGTGGAATTAAAATCATTGAGGACATTTTGTCCTCAATTCACAATAATAACAATCCCATTCTTTTTATAAAAATAGGAGAAGAAAAAGAATTACGTGACCTTGACGAGACTATCTTTACAAGTTTTTTAAAGTCTAACAAGGTCTTAATAAAGAAGGTTGGCCTAAATATTTTTAACTGAAACTAGAGGATAAATAACAATTAAGATATCTATGAAAATAAAGCGACATAATGTTAAACGTAAATGTTTTTAATACTGGCGTCTTTTGTAAGAGACTTAATTACATTTTAATTTCTTGTCACAGCGTAGATAGATTTTCAATGCGTTGTGTGAGGCCCATTTCACACATCTATCTTGGAACTTCATTACTCATATGGCATGTGTGGAACTGAAGAAGTCACACGATCTTATGAGGCTATTATGCGATAACTGACAACTCATAACGCGACCGATTACGAAATGTTTACATAATTTATTTTCCCGGAAGTATTTTTTTATTATTCTATTTGTTTAGGCCTAAGAAATAAAGTAGCACATACCGTACTAATTATGCATCGATTACGTTAGAGCCTAAATGAGATATTTAGCATGAGAACTTTCTGAATTAACAGTTATTAATGTTTTTCAACTTCGCGGGAACTTGGTTGCGCGCTTTATTTAAAAGAACGTTAGTGAAGTTTTTTAATAATTTCTATTGTAAGGTAAAGTGGTTATAGGCGTGTGAGTTCGCTGAAACAGTTATATAAATTTTTATATTAAAATTATAATAAACGTATCTTACGAAATTGTAATATTTATATATGACAAAGTCACGTGAAAGAAGAAAAACGAAAGTGAGCACAACGTTTTATAAACGTAGTTAAAAAATACTTGAAAAACAACATATTTTTTCCCCATTTTAGTATTAACGCTCCCGCTGGTGTGGACTTGAATAATTTTGGATGTCACGTAGATAATATATTATATGTCTTAGTAGATTTTCATGTTTTACAAGACAAGCCAAACTGGCCGAGTGAGAAAATTTTCTTCTTTTCAGTGCCGGTAAAAGTTGTTTACATTGACATGTGTCACTTTTTCTGACGACTTGTTTATAGATGAAGGGCACGTTGATCGAGGTGTTATTAGGAATTGCATTTTAAAGAGATATTTGCCTTGTTGTATAGAAGACATATGAGTTGTATTAGATTTATAGATTTATTTTAACTTTTTTTTATTTTTTGGACGGAAACAAAGCTCGTTAGCTTTCGGCATTAAGACAATTTAGTTCCGTACAGCCATTCGCAACTAAAAATGTTGTATTATTCATACTTGTGAATTTAAAACTATTTATATTGCTATCTTATTATTTTCTTTTGTATTATACGCCTCATTTTAAATGTCTTATAAGACTACGATCTTAGAAAGTCTGTGTGTTTCTATTTGTAAGATAAGATTATATTATAACAGTTTTATACTCGACGCAATTCATGTGTCTACTTAATGTCACACGAATGTCATAATGTTGCGACAAAGTTGGCACTTTAATGGTATTATAATAGGTAGGTGATGTGCAATTGTTGGTAGTTTTATTCTTAACCTGGTAAACTATTGAACGTAATTAACCTTGTTGTTTTTGAAACTATTTTTACTTATCTGTACCTATATTTAGTTCGGCTGTTAAGTTCCTATATATACTTTTATATAGGAGTTGGTCATAACCGAAAAGAAAATTATGAAACTTTTTAATTTGATTATTCAAAAGATTTTATTATAATCTATGGGAATATAAAATAACTATTAAATACGAGATTGGGTTTACCATTTAGGCATAGCAAAGTGTGTGGGAGTGCTTCATAATTTAAACTAAAAGATTTAGCGAATTAGTTAAAATTTATGCAGGTTAAAAGTAGGGAAGTAGGCTTTTCAATACTCTATTGGTAATATTTAATATAGCACAGACTGCATTTCGTAAAGCCCAAGTTGTCACTATGTCATTAAGATTTGTACAAGAGCCTTATTAATATGCAAGAGTAATTTATGCAATCGCATGCAGGACAGCGTGTTAAATGCTTATTTTAAATCAATTTTATAATGTTCAAGGCGTTATTTCATTTATAATTGTATACTTCGGTATTAATATTTCTATTATAATATTATGCTGACGCGTTTTTTGTAAAAAGTTTATTTTTTATTCAAGTACTTTTCGTTCGGGTAAAATTTGGATATTTTTAAAATATGCATAGCACACGTAGAATTTAGCTTACATAAAAATATTTTTTTGTAATACCATGACGACTCAAAAGTATTACTACGTGTATAATTAGCCTAGTTGAATGTTTGACTTTGACTTTACTATTGGTGAAAGTTTTGTCAAAGTCGGTTTAGTATGTCCAAAGATAAGAAACCCTTAATAACTTTTAAACTCACTTACTTTATAATAAGTAATATAGTCATTGTTCCGTTTCCATAATTAATTCATAGTCTGTTCAATGTCCGCATTAAATAAATTATAATCTATTCTTATCATACTAAGACATAATAAATAATCATAAGGTCCGTGTCGATATAAAATTTTATTGATTTACAAGGTAACGGTGAAATATAATATTATTTTATACTTATTATGCTAAGGTTTATAAGTTGGGGTTCTCATAATGTAAGTTACTGTGTCCTAAATATAACTTAATAATATACAGATCTTTTCGTTTTAATGTCGTAGTATACTAAACTTTTGGCATCTTTTAATTAGATTTTTAAGTGTTTCTATATCAAAATTTTGAAAGTAGGAATAGACTTATAAGGAATAATATTAGGCCTAATTGTAGAGCGAATTGTGAGCTTTATGTTAAGAGTGTCAGATAACGAGTCAGATAAATGTTGCGAAACCGTCGTGGAATTGGGCGTATTGTTTCGTAAAATGTTTCGCTGCACCCAATCGATATTTGATAACAATGACACTACGTGCTTATTGGCGAAAAGGTAAGCCTGGCGATTGTCAAGCGATTCAGCAAGGGCGTTGTCGACATCCGTCTCTCCGTGTTATTCAAAATCAATTAGATTCGCTTTTAAAACTGTCAGTTGTGTCGCAAGAAACTAGGCTTTATGGTTAGTGCTTGAATTACTAAACTCCTTTATCCGTAGCACAGAAGTAATATGGAATGCAATTGTCGTGAACAGCGTCGGCCCATTCACGCAGCCTGGCCTTGTCCACAATGAGGCACATTTAATGGCCCGGAAATTACAAAGGTTCCGTCGTGCGTTTGCTCCGTTTCAGTCGAATTATAATTACTTTAGTATATATAGTCCCGGCTTTGCTTGCATATAATATGGTGTAAGCTATTCTATCTTTTAACTTGGATGAAACTGCACGCGGTGTGCAATTTTAATTTAAAATCGGTTCCGTATTTTAGGAGTCAATCGCGGACAAACAACGTGCCACGTAATTTATTTATATAAATGATCGAGTATATGTATTCCCTTTCTCAAATAACGTGATTGGAACGGTAGCTTAAAGCTTTGCGTAAGTGATGCAGAGTGCGGTGTTAAAGCGATAGCAGAGTTATCGGAACAAGATTAGTTGCGCAAGCGCATGCGTAGCCCGATACGAACGTAGTGCGTACTCGAAGTGTTTCTCAACCTTGTCACCGGTGCTCCAGTGAGCAGACCCGTTAAGCTAGTCATTAGTCCAGACAGTTGGGTGAAAGTGAAGTAACAACACACTTGTTCTTGAACCAGAAGCGAGCTAGCTCAGCCATAACTTTTATCGACTCCTCGATTCCCACCATTAATTTTATGACCGATTATTGGATTTCCGAGCGGAAACCTAATTATTATTTTCATCATTAAATTGCTATGCTGTAATAATCGTATTATGCTTCGCTTTTACTTCAGCTTGTAAAATGTATGTTTAATTTAAATAGTTCGAAAGTTGTTCACATTTTGAATAAATTTTACTTTTAAAAAGTGTATTCTTAATAAAAAAAAAACGTTAAAAGAAACTTAAAATAAACATTCTTTACATCCGCTAAATGGTTTCGTTATATACTTTCATAAGTTGCACAAATAAATTATTTCAGTATTGTCATGTGATTTAAGCGGACACTACAGGGCTAACAACTTGTTAAATTTTATCAACAAGGCCTATTAAGAGACCAACTTGTCTGATAATCGAAGTACGTTGCGCATAAATTATAAGCAAACTTAAACCCGTTATTGGTCAACACACATATAAACTTTATCAGACACTAACCACGACATGCGGTTTCGCGTGCATAATCGTAGCAATTAGTTCTCTTTTTGTCAAATAGATAATGCTAAAATGCTAAAGAATAAAAATGTTAATAAGTTTTAGATATAAGAGCGTTCAAACAAAAAAAAAAAAAAAACTATCGTAACCGTAATTTTATATTAAACCTCTTTTAGAAAATTCAATTATTAATTTTCATTTAATCGATTACATGGTGTACATTAACATAATGCGTGTCTTGGAGAAAGTAAGAAATGGTAAATTACTTGCGATTATTATAGTAAAGCGATTCCTTATAGTCACCGTGAATTTCCAATGCTTAGCATTCGGCTTCGCGATCATTTATTAATGCGACGTATACATTACAGAATAGAAATAGACTTGACATTATTTGGTTCCTACGTTTGTGTCAATGGAAGGTGAATACTTAACGATCGTAGTCGTAACAGTTACCATGGGAATATTGTAATCTCTGGTCGCCAGCTGTGCTCGACGTTAGTAACTAGATCAATAAATACCAAATCACATTCTTGTATTGCATTATCGTTGGGCATGCCGACTAGGTTACGAAATAGCCACAATAATATACGTTTTAAAAGACAAAATGAAAAAGCAATGCTATGTTTCCGAGGTATGTCGTCGTGGCTATAAAGAGTGGCGAATTCTAAGCATCTCGGTCAATAAAGTTTAATTCCATTAGTGTATTTAACTGCCTATACTCTACTTTTATCTAAAAAAATACCTATACTTAGGTACATATTGTCTTAAAGTAATTGGTAAATGTATATAGCATGTTCTTAGGAAAATACAACTACTCTTATGGAGTGAATTATTATTCTTTTACGTTGTACAACAGGACGGAGTATCTATATAATAGTATAGGAAATGCAAGCTTTTTAGGTCTGGATTATAAAGTAAGGGAAGGAAGGAAAAGACGGTCAAACTAACGAACGGACTCTCCTCAATGCATAAATGACTTTATCGAGATGCCTTATCGTATACCCAAATGTAGATTTGCTTAACTCGTGTGTGGTTTTCATCATGTCATGTTATGTTACAAATTACATTCATGCCATTTGGGTCTTACGAAATCGTGAGCACCGTTTACTCACTCATTAAAGCAAAAAGTAAGTCATGCGGAATTGTTTACAAGAAATACGTTGGTACAGTATGCTTCATAAAGCATAGTTTGAAATTACTAAAGTTCACTTCGTAATGAGCGCACCATTCTCACGGTTTAAAGGACATTATTTAACCTTGCGACTTGTATATACACACCAAACGATATTACTTGTTTTCAGTATAAATAACTCTACTATAACAACAATAAATTTTCTAAAAAACTGCCAATTTAAATATTTAAGGCGTAATATAATAAACTAATTATAATTAAATGGTCTACTCACAATATATTTGACAACGTAAACACGTGCCATACAAGCTATATAAATGATAGACGAGACATTAATAGGCCTAATAAATTTCGTTATCTCGCAAAAAATCAGTATAACTATTGTTAATTTACATGATAAAGCAATTATACCGTTACGAGTTCGATGGCAGCGCATGAGAGTGATGACCGGCACGATGCCATGGCCGGGTCGCTCTTGACCTAGACTCTTTAATCCTCACGAGGAAATAAATCGATCTATCATTCATTCATTCATTCTCAATGCTATTCATTATACAAAAGTAAAATCAACACGCACATTCGCTTTCTAAATTAAATATTTAATAAGTTTCGATAAGCTTATGTAATGGTAGAACTTGTGTGACATAATTAGCTTCGCCGTAATTATAAATTGCTTATGAAATTTTCTTTATGATTTATAAATTTAAAATGTATGCGTAATCGAGTGAAAAGCGTCGTATTTTAACATATTTTGCAATTTGTAGCACGTGTGTTCGACCACGTCTCAGTTTCTCCTATAAAGTAATAAAAAAGAGAAAATATTGTATCTATTTGCACATGCTAGAGCGGTATCATTAATTTTTAAAGGAGATATCAGACAGCCATATCTTATTAGCTTAGATTGCTTACATTTACTTGCTACTTAGTAGATAAATGGAATGGAAATAAGGGGCAAGTAGGTATTCATTAAAATAAAATGTTCAATTATTCTTATCATACTAACTGCTACTAGTTGTAATTAAAGACACGTCATGATGTCAAACAACGGAAAATTTTGTCAAATATGTATCTATTACTTTGCATGTGTTTCAATACCAAACACATAATTATTAGTACAACATTATTTTTTGATCGTTCAACCACAAAAAATACTAGAACAATTTTATAAGCCTGTTCGTGATGTCGAAAAAATTGTGTATGTAAACCGTTACATATTGACTGTAATATCCGCATGCACACATGACAATTTGACGAATATGATATTACATAACATGACATGCGACAATCAAGCTAAATGAGCTCAATGAAGCGCTAAAATGTGACCGTGGAAAGGGAAATCTGGGCACTGGCTACACTTGGAGTGGTCGTCTTTAGAGAAAGTTTTAAATTATACATCGCAAGTAAACTGGTAACATTGACGGCGACGCGCCACGCGGTGTGACGGATGCCGGACGGCCAGCTATTAATTCAAGATGACAACTTCTCCACTGGCTAATTAATTGCTGACTGAAGCTCTTTAACAGCATCCTTTCAAAGCTAATGCAACTGCGAAATTACCTAATATACGCTATTAATGTGGTCGTTAGTTTTATTTCGTATGACAAGTCTATATGTTGCGAGAAAATAATAAAGATGGAAAGGATGTAGGGTTCTTATGAATTGATTTTTAATTTAAAGAAATCCATATTAATTGAGAACATTATACGCTATATACCTACACACAAAAATAAAAACATATTTTTTTATTCTATTTATTATATTACGTATTGATTTGTCTATATTTAGAGGCGTTTGTTGACCTAAAGGAAGTTCTTGAAATACTTAACAAAGTCGTTTAAGTAAAACACTTAGAAAATGTGCTAAACTGTAATTTACTTAATGACTCGATTTGCAATGAAAGGCAAACCGTATATTTGGCCGGGTATAATTAAGATCTCGCTGCTGATTAGCCAACTTAATTTGGTAAGGAGCGATGACAGCTCTATTACAGTATAGATTGTTGACTTAAATACTTTTTAATTGTCTATGCCTTGTGTTTTTTTTATGCAACGGTTCACGGTGTTGCCTTTATTAAATTTCCTCTCGTTTTCTTTACTATTATTGCTATTGAAGACGACTTTAATTATAAAAATTCGTCTGTTTGATTTCTTGTCATAAGTTATGAACTAAATCTATGGATTAAATATTTTAGTAATCCTTTCATACCTCAGATCAATTATTTATTACCTCTATCAACTTAAAAACATGACAATACTTAAAAAAATATTCATTTGATTTTACATAAATTTAAACAAAAATCAACAACTATAAAGATTGTATCTATTAATAATAATTACGTTACCTATATTAAAAACCGGTGCATAAAAATTAAGGTCGTCCAAGGCTGTATCCTCGTACATATAATATATTTAATGAGTTTTAATTGGAATTCTTTCCACTGCAAAGGATATTTGTTTTAAATTATTTCGAACGTAACAATGCATAATATTAAAATTATACATTACAATAATAAAATAGTTGCATGATTAATACGATTAAAAGATTGTATCAAAATATTAGAGTATTTTTATTATAAAGAAACCTTGTTGAAGTGACCTTTCATGATTCGGCTTGAAAAGTGAGTGCCAATCGTTTTTGTTACTGAAACTGATTGGCTTTAATAAAATGGAATTGAATTAGATTTTACTATTTCTTTGTTATACTAGCTTTGGTCAGTGGTTGCTTTAGCTTCATATACATATCCTATATCGCGAATAGTATAGCTGTAGGTACAACGGTAAGTAAAAGAATGTTACCGTTAAATCAGTTCAGTCGTTACTACGCATAATTAATAAAATCAAATATTAATATTACGAAAACAAAGAATGCTCTGTATTATTTATTATTATATAAGCTGCCCTTCATCTTCATCAACCTTCCTCCTGAATTAGTCTATCTAATGAAAAGGCCCTATAAAATCGTTTGCGTAATTTTAAAGATTTAAGCATACATATAGGGACAGACAAAAGAAAGCGACTTTGTTGTATTACATAGTAGATATAGATTATATAGATATACAATGATACCTTTCATTTGTTGCTATACAGAAACAACTTTTGATACTATACACTAACTATATACTACCTATATATTATAGCTATACAAAAAACAATAGTATGGATATAGATATACAATGATATCTTTCATTTGTTGCTACACAGAAACAATTTTTATTGTTCAAATCACTTTGACATTGATAGGCAGGCATGTAGTTCCTAGGAATTGAATTCTTATATAAAATTCATTTCCTTTATTTTATGTTTAGTTCGCGTACACTGTAATATTTTAATATTGGTTGTGTAAAATGTAGCTTCCGTATTTTTTTAAGCCTAACTAGTCCTTATTAGATTAAAAAAATAAAATTAAAAAGAAAAATTTTTTGGACGTGAACGTTTTTAACTCTTTCACGCAAAAACTACTAAACGGATTTGGCTGAAGTTTGGCAAACATGTAGATTAGACCATGGTTATTTGCTTTGTATCTCTGTATCGCTATAAGAACGGAAATATCGCTTCTAAATTCATAGGGCGAAAGTCTAATTTAAGTAAGTAAATTACTACGATTAAATTTCAAGTGTAACCAATGCGTATTTTACGAATGCATGTTCTATATACATAAGGTCAACTTGTTGGCAGCCCAGTTAACGTTTACTGAGTAAATAATATAGGTTACGATGACCTTTAAGTATACTTTTTGTTACTTCTCTAAACTTAATCAAAGTTAAGAAGCAGGCTGTTAGAAATGTACATTTTTATTTTTTTTGGTTATTACATAATCACACAAAGAAACCTCCCCTGTAAGACTTACTCTTTTCACTAAACAAAGAAAATCAAATAAACTACGTCTATATAACTATTTTTTATAAAAAGAGTGTCTTTAATTTCGTGTAAACGTGAAATTAGGTGAAATGTGACGACGTGTTTAGAATATTTATCATGTAAAAGTGAATTTCGACGACTGTACGATCTATTTGATATCTAGGAACCATGATTCACATACAACAATTTTCATGAATAAACAAAAGACTCTCGTACTCGTAGTATAACGAACGCTAAATTATAATAATATGTATCTCTATTCTTATATTATATTTTAGGCACTCTTCAATCGCATATAATTTAATTTATTAGTAAAATATGTTATAAACTAAATATGTATCTAATATTAATTAAAAGCATCAGAATTGAATTAGAACGGCTTGTTTGTCTGTTTCTAAAAATAGGCATACAAACTGACATATTAATCTCAATTCGTTAAATCAAACAGTTGCACCGTTTTTCTTCGCATATCTGTTCAATATAACAGCAAGGAACGTACTCTGTAGCATAGTATGAAAGCCACACCTTGTCTATAAAATTAGATCAAATAATTTTCTTATCTGTACGCGAGATATCATTGGAATCCTTTTAAAGATTTTCAAATTGCATACTGTTAAAGGAATCAATTACTATTATTTATTGGTTCTGAGCATCGTCTATTGACATATGTTTATTTCGGTATTTACGAACGTCAGTCTCGTTTTGAATTGAATTGATGGATTGAGAGCGTTTACGAGATCAACCTAGATTCTTACTGCAATGTCAAGTAGTTTCAAATCTTTAATAAGGCAGAGGTGAACCAACAGTAAGGTCGTTTTTTCTTAAAATGTTAATTGATAGGTACGAGTGTTTCGAATTCAAATAAGGACGAATATGTTTAACACTTATTAGTATGATGTTTGAATAATGTATGATCTATGCGTGAAGCGACAAAGTGCGGGCGTGATGAGAATCCGTTGTTTTTGTTCTTATTAGAGAGTTCCTATTTGTAATATTGTTTGCATTTATATCGTACTAGCTGTGCCAGCGACTTCGACCGCGTAGAAAAGTGACTTTGGGCAGCATTTTAGAAAATGCCTACCAACCAAATGCCCGCGCCAACAAACGTTTAGCAAGTTCAACGTGATTTTTTAAATTGCCATAACTTTTTTATTTATCAACCGATTGACATGAATTAAAGACTAAATGTTAAATGAACCTTTCAACAATATATCAATGAATACCCCATCTAGAAAGGATAAGCCGTTTCTGAGATTAGCGTGCACAAACAAACAGAAAAAATTCCAAAATTCCATTGTTTTGGGTTCTATTGCGTTAATAAAGGTCTCCTGTAATATTTTTTCTCATGCATCTTC
>JADANM010001810.1:7369631-7390198 GCA_026213755.1 Eurema hecabe
CATTTATATAATAAACGTAAGAAGATGGTGGACCTTTTTTAAAGGACGTGCGTCTTAAGAAATTCTTTTCGAATTTAAATTGATTAGTTTGAACTGTTTTTAATTAAATTGATATATTAGCTAGCGAGTTACTTCCGGACGGATATTTTATTTTAGTATTATATCAATATGTTTGTATTTCTATATAGCGTTTAAAAATAAAGTACCTAGGCATTGTCATGAAGGTTAGTCAAAGTACCAAGAACGTTACGATTCTAAAGTTATTTTGGGTAGTTAAAGCTTGAGCCATTAAGCCAGTTGCTCAACGCATGTGGTTAACGCATAAATAAGAAAAGTAAATACGACTATTAAAATGACTTTGTTGTATAATAAAGGCCAGCTACTGTTTGCTTCACGATATCATAACAATATTTCGAAATAATTTAATTGCCCCGTTTTTTCTGTACTTTAGTGCGTAGTTACTATATAATGTTATTAAGTTAATTAACACATAATAAATTTAAATATTCACCGCGTACATCTAATGTATGCGTAAAATTTTGGAAATTGCGATAGCCGTTACGTAATTGGCGGTTCGAATTTCACGGACGGTGTGTATTTATTTTAATTAGTCGCTTAGCTGGTAATTTTTGCTATTTTATATTGGTTAGTGGAGTAAGATATGTAGAAAATCTTAATTAATTGAAATTTCAAGTATGAATTTTGATGTCTGATTCAAATGAAATAATTTAATGTGAAATATGTTATATGTGGCCGTGTTTTTTTTTAATAAAAAATAAATAAATGTCTATAGGTAGTACCTACATAAAAAAGTACCTATTAGTGATCGTGAGTAAATCTTTTTAATTAAGTACTTAGTAGTTATTAATACGTAAGAAAAAGGCCAAAAATATTTTTCATGAAAAATAAAAAACAAACAATAATTATTATATTAGATCGAAGACATACTTTTAACTGTATATAAATTTATGAGTCGCATTTACATAAATGGAAGAAACTATGCCTATAAATATTCTTTTTTCACATGGAGCTTATGTTAATAAGGTAATTTAAAAGCCTAGTAATTAATGGATATCTAATGATAGCCGTATAATGATATGTTGATTCTGTTGATGCGTCATGCCAATTAATTTAATGTTCATTTTCACTGGCAAATTTTATGACGTGCGACTTTAATTTATTCTATGGATTTAAAACTAGATATAATACTGTTATTTTTTAGCTCAAGAAGTTCTAGTAGTTCATTATGTACATAGAAAGCCATTTTTTTCTTTTATGTTATAAATTAATAGTGGATTCTAAGATCCCGATTCGGTTTAAAGTAAAAACTTATTTTAAAAAGCGGAACTCAATCAAGTATGTGTTTTTATTGATTGTTGTTGTTATAAACTCGACTTTATTTTATTATGTGTAAAATCAAGTCATGTTTATAAAACATTTTTTCGAAAATCAGTTGTTAGATCTTGATATTACCAAAAGAACCTCAGAACATTTACAAACTGTGCCTATATTATCAGTAACGATTAGTTGTATAACCTGTTCAGCTAGCAACTCAATAATTATTGAAGCCAGGATGCGTCTACATAGCTCTCGTCTTGTAATAACCATATTCTTGTAAATCGTCAACAAACTTGGCTCCGGAGGAACTCAGATATTTTCTCATTTGCGAATACACGTCGTGAAAACATACCCACGCTTGATTTTAATTAAAATTACATTTCATGAAACATATTTTTTTAGAAAGTTGCCGGTATTCGATTTTAATTATTTTTTTAATAACCGGCCAGTATAATGTGGTATTTATATAACTTAGATTATATTTTTTTTATAATATTAAAGCTATTAAGAAATTTTCAATATTTTGTGTGTACTAACCCTCTACCGGTTTAGGCTGCCTAGTTTGAGTGTATACTAATCTATGCGTTTTTCCATGGTCTGATAAACCTTTATGCCAAACTTCATCCAAATCTAACCACAATACGTACTATGTAGGATGTATTTGCATTCGCATTTAAAATACAACTTAGGATCAAAATATATAAGTGAAATGGTTGTTTATAGAGTAATTTCCCAAGCGTCACATTGATGCAAAGATGCGCATTCATCGTAAGAGAAATTGGAATAGGAATTCGAAGCAAACACGCGTCAGAGGCAAAATTACAAGAATAACTACATTCCGTTAATAACTTGAACCTACACTTGTTAATTAGTTATAGGAAAACTGTATTGTGCTTTCTGATTAGCGAATACGAGTGAGTTTGAATGGAGTAGGTTTTTCAGACTTAGTTATGTTAATTGAAAGAATTACTAAAACGCAAACCAAAATTTAGATACGGCTCAGATCATTTTGATCATTTAACGATGAATAGATACAGTATTCCTACGTCCAAATAACTCGACTCGAATCGAAGTCAAAATTGAACTGGGTTTTTGTATTTACCCGTAATTTAATAAATTGATTTACATCCAAATAGAGGTTAAAGTAATATATAAAAAAAGATATCTTAACATAATCTAAAATTTTATCAGTATTAAGAATTAAATGGAAGAAGAACATTGAAAGCATTTCTGGTGCGATTAGGCGTCTAGAGCGCTCTTGTTACAGATAATAATTAAACATAAATTAATTAGAGGTAATTAAATCGTCAAATCAATCAACGTAGCGTACCGACTGAAACACGTTAAAAGTCGTTCAATCAATGAAAATTGATCACAAAAATTTATTTTTTTTTTTATTTTTTATTTTATTGTATGAAGTGGTGAGACGAGTGAATAAGATTTTAAAAGATTTTCTTTTGTAATGTGTCATAAATAATGATTAGTTTTTAACAGAATTCTTATGATTTTTACCCGCCTTTTTGGTAGTATATGTATGTTTTTGGAAGGTTTTATCCTAATAACATAACTAATGTATATGAAAGGCTGAAGACCTGGAACAGGAAGGAAGGCGGCACCTTGGGAAGAGGAGGGGAGACCAAGACACAGCTGATCTTGATGATTATGTACTAAATAACTGCAACGAATCTATTCAATCTATATTATTGTTATAATGGCGTGTGTGACAAAGGCTTCATTCTTAGATTCAATTATTACGTAATAGGGTATTTTTTGTACTACACATCTTGCTTAAAAATAATTTAGCGAAGCTTACTTTCTTAACTGATATTCGTTAGTAAATATTACTTTAAGACGGAGTAATAAATCTCGCGCTAGTAGTTTTTATAGCGTCAATAAAGTACTGATACTCTTAAACCAGTTTCTTGCTTTTTTAACTTCTGACGTACTAGAAATACTGTTAAACCAGCTAACAAAATGCATAATTAATACATTTATTAATCAACATACTCAATGTAGAGAAGCAAAAAACCGGATATTATATTTCTGTATGAATAGCCACAGTTTTTTACATACAAACACTTCAGATTGGAAGCACCTACCGTTATACTGGTTTTTATTGTATAACGGTTGATATAAATTATACGTCTAAATGATTATTTCGATCTGCGTGAAATCGGTAAATGAAATCACTACTACATTGCGTATGTGGGACTCGATAGTTTTTTTATGAAAATGCCATACAATTCATAGAATTATTAAAGACAGAACGTAGAAAAATCATTAAACATTAAATAACGTTGTTAATTTTAAAAGTTATTTTGCTTTTATTTTATGATGAAAAATAGGAACAAATTGTTGTCTTAATTTCGAGTTTTAATTTACGTTGCATGTATCTGTATTAAATTCGGTTATTCATTCCCAAATAGTACACGGTATATGGTTATAATTAATTATTAAAGGTAGAGTAGTGGCGTCGGAGCATGAAAAATGCACCGTATTTTTATGATCAAATCGCTGCTTGTTATGCGTGTAATTTGAACATTGATACCTGTTGTTTATGACCAAGGATCGTATTTCTAGTCTCGTTAATATTTTAAGAACATATCATACTACATATGGAAACATAGGTACAATATATGGTATCAATAAAAATAAAATATAAAACATTTGATTGATATAAGTCTGGCTTTGTCGTTAGGGCAGCAATGTGTTTCAGACAACGACACGTTTAATAAAAGTTATTTAAATAGAATATATGGGGAAATATGCTTCACATTATACCTTATTAAAAAAATAATAATGTATGTATGCATTAGGTTATCTAAAGAAGATATGTATCGAAACCATGCAGGATGCTTGTTAATATAAAAATGTAAATAATTTTATTAATAATAACCTTCAAGTAGTGTAGCAAAAATTAAAATGCATTAATTAGTTACATTAAAAAAATAGGAGAACCGTTTTAAGGTTAATTTAATCATACACTGAATAATGAAGTATGTGAAAATCGCATTTAAAAATAGCGTCTAAATTGTTAATTGAGACATGATTTATGACGCTTAAATTACGAATTTCTGCTATAAGTGCCGTTTATTTGAAGTGAACGTGCAAAATAACCTCTAATAGCCAACGTTTTTAAGCATTAGTTTTGCGCGTCCTGTTTTGTTATTTTTGTATCTTACCTTTTTTCCTTTTGGGCATCACTCTAACACCAAACGCGTGTTCAGTCACTAGGCACAAGGATAGAGTCAATAAACAGTATCTGGCACTGCACCCCATTTTTCACAATGTTCTTTGCCCAGTTATATTATAAAGACACTATGGTACGGCGCATTTGCAACACGATATCGGCCCTAATCCAAGTCGCGCAGGGACGCGCGAACGCACAATAAAATGCACTGCCTTTGGACGGCAGACTGGTAGTGCCGAGTGAACCGCCCGACTACTCTATATTTTGACTTGTAGCAATTTGGCAGTGCGAATTTTACTTGTATATAATACCTTTCGCCGGCTCGGGGCGGGCAGTCATTGGCTGCGAGTCGGCTGCTGCGCGAAGGTGAAGGGAGCTGGTAGTGGTAGCCCCCACTCGCGTGGCGGGGGGACCAGGGTCGCCACTTTTGCTATCGACGCGCTGTACCGCTATGCCCTGGTTACGTCACGCGTCGTTATCAACGCTCTTATGAATTAATCTCGCGTTTTAAGGTCATCTTTCACCATGGGATAGGAATGCCGAGAAATAGAGCTTCAATTTTTTACGTATCCCATTTCCTAGATATGTTTTAAAATAATAAACATGATAACCTAATTTACTGGAGTATTTAAATTGGGAGCAAAAATCACGACAGTAAATATATTTTTTTAATCTATGTAACATATGTCCTACAATATAATAATACATTAATTGTTGAATATTTACTTCAAAATCTGTTTTCAAATCTATACAATAATTTAAAAAGGTTTCATTTATATAATATAAAGAGTTTTATTTTAAAAGCATCGTTAATATTATTTTCACACAAAATTTCTTTGTTCGTTTCTAGACTACTTTCTAACATAATGCAAATTTTTATTTTAAATAAAATAAATACATTAAAAAATTTAAAAGGTGAAACTCGTAATTTAAAAAATATTGCATTATCACATAAAAGCAAAGAAAATGCGAACTGTAAAATAGCAGTTAATAATAACAAGAAGGAAATAATCTCTGCTTATGTAATCGCTGGAAGTCGTTTAGAGATGCGTATTCATGTTAATTGATATCCGATTTCACAGTGCACGACTCCGATACGACTGTTTTCAAATCGTTCTATATAAATTTCATTTTACAGTTATTTTAATTTTTGACTTTGCTTTAGTTCATATATTCAAGTATTCGTATTATAAATTTACTAATATGATTATTTTGTCTTCTTGCCGTGACATATGTATCCAACTTTTAAAATGATTCGTTATTTTTAATGTGCTTGTTTACTTTTGTCCTCGATTGTACAGCTAGAAACTTTAGCTAAAGAAAAAAAATCTTAATGAATAATTTATTGCATTTTCTTAGTTCTTAGAATTTAAGAGCATATTTACACAAATGAGTAGTTTTCACAGATTCGATACGGAGTTTCTCTTTATGTAATGAATAGGCATCGTAAACTCATTATTTTATTATTATTAAGAGATTATTCAACATTAACTGTATAATAATCTTTACATATGTGTCTATAATATGCAATATAAGTCTTACAACGTCATAGGAACTAAAAATTATATATCTGTTTAATCATCTAGGCTACATATTATAGTCAAACTTTTAAAGTGCCATAAAACAAGCCATGTACCACCAGTCGGTTGGCAGAACTCTCTCTGTCTCTTGTGGCAAGAAACAAATAGTTGCTTAAGATAAATAGGTAGGTTCTTATTTCCTATTGTCACAAAAGAGATAAAAATTGTACTGTAATTGCACGTTATTTTTTATACCCTTCTGTATAGTAAAATATGAATTATATGCATTGCTATATCTTTTGCATACTTCTGTTTGCATGCGTCAAGTGGTTTGCATATTTTCATAATAAGATTAACATGCTTTTGATCAGAGGTTCTAAAACTTTTGGTGGGCATGGACCGCTCGTTGAACTTAAAAAAAACAATAATATATAGCTCTTAACTTTACGAGGACTGGTCGTCCAATATTAAATTTACGTAAGTATTACTGCATAATATTTCTCCTTGAATAAGTGTTGTATGCTTATGAATTATTTAATGGATATTTTAGTGGACCTGACTTTAAGAAACCCTGCTTTATATTAAAAAATATCTAGATTGGAAAGAAATATTCGCAACATATTCCAACCTTATTCTATGTATGTTAACCTTAAAAACCTATAAATTGTTATAATGTTTGTTTCCGACTGTATCATATATTGTTATATGTTGTTATAGCTCCTGCTTATTTTTTAATAAGTTACTCTTATAGTAAGGGCAAAAAAGTGTTAGTGCGTTATATTGTATGCAATCAGCTAGATGGGATTGTTAAAATTAAATCAGACAATATAAATCTTATTATCCTTAACTACCCAGCATATTTTGAATAGTTATATATCAAAATACATTTCTATTATTTCATTTATATCACGTTGTAATGGATATATATTATTACAGTTACTATACATATATTATATAAATGAAGACTTCTACTTTATAAACATTAACTAAATTGACTTTGTTTAAGTTGTTTATAAGGCAAGCTATGACAGGGACGTTTAGAAATTTAATAGGATGGTTATTGTGTTTCACTATGAAATTCTTCGATCATTATAACTACAAATAAAACAAGAAATAACGTGTACTATGTAATTTATTTATTGAAGTTTCAAACTAATGTGCGTTAAAGAAAAAATATATTTCTCTTCTCTCCTATAAATTTCTTCTTGTTTCTTTAATTAGATATTAAAGTGAAGAAGGAGTATGAAGTCTGCAAAACGGATATGAAAAGTTGCATATTAAAGTACACCATGCCTTTTCCAGTTAGAAGAAGAACTTGCTGTGACTTGGCAATCGTGAATATTAGAAGATTAGTAACTGCTGGATCAGCCCATCTCTCCCACTGAACCGAATATATATCCCAACTCAATTCTTCGCTTGACGAAAGGAAATACTATAAGTTTGCTGCTGTTATAAATTCAAATATATGGATTTGTCAAGTTAGATTCTTCTTAATCTAAAAGTTAGTTACATTTAGTTTATCTTACTTAATTGTCTAGTTAAATAATACGATCATATGCCATTAATATTTCACTATTTAACAAATTTATTTAATATCAGAAATGCATATTTTTTAGCAAGTAATTATATACAGTGTATATTGTTCAATGTAATTACTATCGACTAACAAAAGTAATGTTGAACACAGTTTTATATTAAGAAAAGAGATAACAAAAACCAGTATTTACCTTTACCAAATTACTTGCAAAATAACAAGGCGTGAACATGTGGATAACACCGCTGATAGCGAAAATTGTGTACTTGGGGTCAATGCGCTCACTCAAATAAATCTGATACAAATTTAGGGAGATTAATAGCGATGTTAGCAGAAACACGGTGAACAACCAACCGCCGTATACTTCTTGCAAATCGTTGTAAAAAATAAGCGCTTCTTGGTGATCTTGTATGGCTTCTTTTACGCGAATTTCTAGCTCGTCTCGATCTTTAGAATCTTTGAAAGCGCAGTACATTTTATGACTCACCAACTTTAGTTTTAGACGAAGATGGGTCGTCGCTATACAAAAGGATCCGTCAAAGCCGGCAAAATTCGGTGAGAGCACTACGCATTGAACAAAGTTATACGCGAACATACATTCGAAGTACGGCGTATCATATTGCCTATCTTCAATATATTTCAATTCCATTTCGTGTATCATATATCGTTTGCCGTCATCGCTCGTAAGGCTTTCATAAATCATGCAAGCTCCAGCGTACAAAGGGAATTGGGAACTTAGTAATATCGGTATTATAATCCAACATGTCTGACCGAGTTTACCTAATTTTATATAGTGTTCGTATATTTCTTGATAATGGTCCTCCAAGTCGTTGCCCTTCAGTAAATCGTAAGTAATTTTTTCTAACAGTTTAGCAAATATTTCCGTCTTGTAATTGACGTAGAAATATTTGAAAAAGAAGAGAGTTGCGAGTATTCCGATCGTGATGTTTCGCGAAAGGTTGTACATGTCGCGAGTAACGAGACATTTGAATAAGTATGTTATAAACCAGAAAAGGATGACTGAATTGATGGCAACCACAATACTGAAGATAACCACTCGTTTTTTATAGTTATGTACGTTAGGGTAGATGAGGGCGATGGCCAGAGCGAACGCGCAGTGATGATACGTCTCATTGAATGATTTGAATTTTTTCTCTGTCATTTCTATTTCTCGTTACGTAGTTGCAATGTTGTGCCGCGTCTGCTTACAACCATAAATGTGTGAAGTTCGAAGTAATAAATATGCGAAGACGTTTTCTAAGGGGAAAGCTTGGCATCAACATTAGCCGTAATCACAGGAAAATTGCTTAGCATTTTAGCATCATTATGGTGTTCGTAATGATCAGGTAATCCTTTATCAGCGTTCCACATTACATAAATGAGTTTGAATTAAACACGTTATTATTTCGCGTAAACGCAAATTTAATATGCACAAGTGGAAAATGATTGGCAATTTTTAACGTTTTCATCGTAGGATAATATGATATGGTTGCTATTTTTTATAATTGGAAGTGAACCAATTTATAATCTGCATTAAGGTTACTTCATGCTTAAAAATCATCCGTTGTCCATTATTTAAAAAATATATCAAATAAGTTTATTGATAAAGGTGTCTAGAAGGGATTGCTTTTTTGAATTAGTGTTGCAGTGCAGGATTGTGAAAGGAAACAAAACATAATTATTGATGACATAGAAATCTGTTTGCTTAATATTACATGTTGAAGCGCTTGAACCTCTGCAAATTTAAAAAATATCCATAAAAGTCATAAATTCATGAGCCCTTATAAACAATGGACGTAAAAAATAATATTATCAGTCGAGTTGCTGAGACATTAAAGAAATGGCAATAAGCATAAAGATAAGTATTAGAAATTTTGAGACGCTCGATATGGTTAAAGTAAACAACACATCACAAACGCTTCTCCGTCCGTCCAATTAAAAGCCTTAGATATAGATCCACAGCCATACATGAGTACTATTCATATGACTTTTGACTGTAATATGATAATGTCGCTCGAAGTGAAAAAATGTTTTCGACTACGAGATTAGCTTGGCTGTCACGTATGACGTAACGTGAAAGAATGTAATAGTACAAAAGATACATTGGTCACATAGCATAAAACAAACAAACCAGTTAAGTATGAAACATATGAGTTACGTATAGGCCAAATGAACTACTTAAAGTCATTCAGTTCGCAAGCGAATTAACGTTTATTATAAGTTGTGTAATTATTTTGGGATACGCATGTTACGCGAGTGAATGTGCTCTGGTTTTGATTTTTTATTTTTATACCTGGCGAGAGAGTTGGGCAGGATACTTTCGTTGCGCAATTTTTTATATTATGACATATCACGCATTAAGCGTCATCCTGTAGATTTCACAATAAAACAGACAGTGGAAAAAACTACATGCATATATTTTGTACGGTGGGTGCGTGGGCGCGCCGGAGGCCTGTATCCTGTGGTCTTTATTTATTGATTAGTAATGAACTGTTCAAGAAATGGCCTGCTTAGTTAGTTCCACAGTATACACAGAGCGTTGTTATTGTTATTTGATAAGCAGTCTATTGGAAAATCTAAGAACAATTCACTTACTTGACTTATCGTACAGTGTGTTCCCGTCCCGATTTGTCCTGGGCGTCTCGCTTGAATTCACTCCAGGTCTTGCCCCTGCCGATTCGCTTCGTCAGTAACAGTATATCAACGGTTGTTTTGGACTTATTACGATGTTGATTTTAAGTCCTTTATAAGCAACACTCACTACTTAAATATTGTTTACTGTTTTTAAAAAAAGTATCTACTAATGATATGATATAATTTTGGCCTAAATATTAAGATAATTTGTACTACTAAACTTTTGTCTTAAGACTGCTCGTACACAACTTCAAAATTGAATAGTCAAGGGTATTTTGATAATTGTGTTTTCACGGTGTTGCAACTTAAGAAATACAAAGAATAGGGACCGACTATATATTATTATTTTTATGTAGCAACGATCTTTTATGGCCTGAAATGTAAAGTGCAATCCTGTAGCAAGAACGTCAAGTGTCAAACGCATCATATTATTAAACAAATTAGACTCTCATTTCTTATAAATTTTCTACTTTACAAAATTTTTAAGTGCACATTGTTGTATTGTGTTTCCTTGAATCAGTTTTTATTTTCGCCCGTGTAAATCGTGTCATTGTACTATCAAAGAACAAAGGTTTATATGATTAAAAGATAACATAAAAATTAACATTTTTATGGTTTTGTGGTAATGAACTTTGTTCAACCAGAATGTGAAAAGTGTAGCTCCGTTCATTGTGTTGTCAAAACAGCTCATTCCCAAATCATAAACGTTAGTTCAACTTTCTATTGAGCTAACTTTACTCAAACAATAATTAGTATAAATCTGTTTAATTTGCTTAGATTATTAGGCACCTAACTAAAGAACAATTTTTTGATATAGAAAAGCGGGAAAACGATCATAAAAAGTATTTAATATGAAGTAGCCATTTTCACTTAGCATTTCCAAAAAAATTTACAAATGTGTTGCCAGACTGTATTAAGAAAAAGTTTCTCTGATTGTATAGTTACTGAATCGGTGGGCCATACTTAAAACATCTTTTAAAAAAAATCTAGTACTTTATCGTTTAGTTACACGAAGAAATGAAACAATGTACGTCATCGGACCTTGTGGTGTTTCTATGTTAAGTCATAAGTTACCGGCGCCTTTCACCAGGACACTGATTAAAACATTAAGAAAACATACCGACAACCAAGTCGACCGTGTTTTATTAGTCGTAACTCATTTGCGACATACCTCTTAAATAAGTAAACCACCATGTTAAGTTTGAGAAAAATATTTTTAATATGTTGATACACAATTTTGTTGGAAGTTTAAAAGCGTACTTAAAATATAAAGGCAATATAAGTCTAGTGGAATTTTAATTTGAAATATTTCATAAAATAATGCTCGTTCTATTGTACATTACGTATAAAATATTTATAAATATTTAATCTATAGATAATTATTGTATTTCCCACGGCCGTATTACATAAATTAATGCATTGTCATTTCGTAAGTCATTCAAAGGCTTTTTAAAGGTTACATTCTACCTTATAGTTTTGGAAAATCCATTTTACCGTGCAGGACGCGGAACGACGTAATTTTGAAAATGGAATTCCATGGGGTTTTCAGTTTTAATGTTTTTTTATTTTTTTTTAAACTTGGAAGTCCACGAAGGTCGTGTTGCCAATAAATTTTATTGCTTCTAGTTGATTGAGCTGTGCGTAAGTTCTGTCGTAATTAACGTCATGAAATGCGATTGATCTCTCTATAGTCGCGGTTGTTTCAAAGGTTACTGTTATGGTCGTGGCGTGTCCACCGCATTCTGCGGGTTGTTATTATATTTTCAAGGTAAATATGGACCATTTGATCTTATGGCGCAGATAGTTGTCTAAAGAATCGATTGAAATGTTTCCATTGTACGTGTTTCGTACACGTACCATGTAAAAATATTTCATCATATTATTTAGTGCTTCTCTCTCCCAGTGCTTTTGAATCTAGTCTATGTTTCTAATAGATGCTTCTTACTAGACTCGTTAAATCACGGGTAAATAAGATAAGAATTACCGAGTAGTAAAAAAATACTTTTAGCTGGATTATAAACTTATAGAAGTCACGTCATAAAAAGTTTCATTTGTACGTGTGTGTGTGTGTGTGTGAGGTTGTTTGTATGTTTAAGTTCCTTAATGAACCCGTACTATTATTGTTCATTCCTCATATATGACTAAAAATATTATCAAAATACATCATTATTTTAAAACATCAACCAGTACTTTTTACTCAATGCCAGTGGAAACGTGTCTCGGCTGGCGTGCTCTAAATTTCGTTAAGGTTATTCTCAATAAGCCATGCTGTGAACTGTTGGAACAAAGGCCGCAGTTAATTACAGCGTGATTAACGAACTAGCCTAGTGTGGACAACGATTTAGTGTTTAATGGGTTACACAATGTGGTGTTAATTTTTTTTATAACATAGCAGATAACTAGCAGGCGAGCCACCTGATGGAAAGTGGTCATCGCCGCCCATCTCGCAGAGCTTGACAGCGCTGGAGTGGGTTGCCGACCTTTTATAAAGATGTAAGCTCCCTTCTTGAAGCACCTCAGTTAATTAAAAGACTGCTTTAAATGCTAAGAAATTAGATAGTTAAGGTGTAACAGGGATCAAAGCGGTTCAAATCTATATTAGAATGTGATCTTTACTTTTATATGTTGCTTATTTTTTTCTTTCAGAAACTTTAGGCGTAGTTAGTGAACTGTTGGAAGAAAGGCTTCAATTAATTACAGAATGATTAACAAACTGGTCTAGTGTGGACAACGGTTTAGTGTTTAATGGCTTACAATACATGCACCCAATGTGGAGACCGCTTTAAATGCTAAAGAATTACTATATACTATATGTTTCAGGTATTAACAGGGACCAAAGCGGTTCAAATGTATATTAGAATGTGATATTTACTTTCAAGAGTGATCTCAATTGTATATTCATATATTACTCTTCTATTTCTTTCAGAAATGTTGGCTGTAGTTAGTGCACTGTTGTTACAAAGGCTTCTGTTAAATACAAAGTGATGTAATGAACAGGTGAGATAACAAGAACCAAAGTAGTGTTATCAGTTAAAACACGATTTTAAAAAGCATGACAATAATTAAGATGAAATGAAAAAGGGGATACACCTTCAATTTATATTTCTATAAAGATCTATAGCTAGAGCTGTAGCTAGATTTAAGATTTCTTTAAATGAGAGAGACTTATGATCAAAAATACTACAATTGCGTTAATTGGTAATATTTAAATTTATAAGACATAACGTTTGATACATTTTCTTTAATAGCGAGTATATTTTGCAATTCTTTTAATTACACCTGAGGTAGGCTTGAGCTGTGAACTATTGAGACAAAGACTATAGCTAATTATAGATTGATTTACTACGCTATTACCTAGTGTAGACAATAGCCGTTTTGTTGATACTATGCAAGTTCTAGTGAGCTACATATAGACAATTATATAAGAAATGGAAAACGCGTTTGTTTTATACACAACTGTACTACAATAAAGAGAGTTATTTTAAGCGATCTTTGGTTAGAAGTGTTATTCGAAACTGTTGGTATAAAATACCAACAGTCTTTATAGACTGTAATTAATTGTAGCCTAATTAAAGTTCTAGTCTAGTGTCAAAAGATCAATGTCAGTATTATTTAGCTGAATTAGAATGTGCTTTCGTCCTATACATTGACAAGTTTGTGTATGTTGTGTGAAAACACGTAAGTGATTTTCTATGAATGTATTTTGTGATTTGTCCAAAAATGAGCGAGCTTTTCTGAATACTATCGCTGCACAAAGCTAAATGTTACCCACTTTATTTTTTAATACTTCAGTAAGTAACAACTACTTTTTATATGAAATTCTCTTGTTTAAATCACCAAGCGTGAACTGCGGACTAAGGCCGTAATTAATCACAGTTTGATTAACGCAAGTGTCTATCGGAGGTTCTGTTTACACTGGACAAGCAAACCCCATACATAGGTACTAAAATGGCGTTAATTAAAAGTGTTCTCGTATATCTATAAGAATGATTAAGGTGATTAAGGTTATATGTACAACTAGCCGCCCCCCGTGGTTTTACCTTTATTATACACATAAACATTACTCTTGAATTCATTTATCTGAGGAAAATAGCATGAAATTTGGTTACGTAGTTTTAAAGACTTAATCATACAAAGGGACAGGAGAAAACGACTTTTTATAGTATGTAATATATATCATCAAAAATCATACAAAAATATACATCTAGATAAAGTTGTCGTTGTTATTTTAAATTTATAATTATAAGTAGGGTTTGGTAAAGTCGGGTGTTATGTTGTGGGTTTGCAGAAGAGTGCTTCGGTGTATTCGTGACGTCATAAGGTGCGAGGAACACAGGAGGGTTTTATTAATACTACATAGGGTGAGCTCAAAAATCGCAATTGTGAGATTACCTGTTAAATTAATTTCCTTTTCTCCCGATATGTAAAGAGTAACTTTTGTCTACAAGTTAAGTTTAAACGAAGTGACTGTTATTCTTAAGAATGCCAACTAGAAAATGTGCTTGTTCATTTCAGTAAGACAATGGAATGTCGGAAATACGGAATCTATGAGATACATTACTCTATGTTGTAACGGGATGGTTTTAGCTGATATAACGTAATCAGTATAAAGTTAGATAAAACATACTCTAACTAGGATTGTATGTGTATACATTAGCGCATTAATTAAAGAGGCTCTTATTAAAGAGGAGTTTACAATCGATTTAACTTTAAGAATATAGCATCAAATAAATATTGGTAAAAACATCTGTATTGATCCTTAAAACTTTAAATATTTAAGTGCACAGCAATACCAATTATACTCGTTCTTATCTTTTATTCGCATATTAAGATTATCGTACAACTTACATGCACATAGTATGTCAGTTACTCGTGAAATGAGATAAAATTATTCGTTATAATTGATAATGATAAATGAACATTGATGTAATCATGTGTCCGATCGATCTAGCTACTCAAGAAGTTTCTATTTTAACCCGGCTTTATAACCGTCGGGGCCCGGAGGTCAGTGAGGTTAATATTTGACATTTATAAAGACCGCGCTAGCTTTGAATAGGCTAAATAAAGCTATTATTTGGTTGGTCACTTGTCATATTATAATGCATAGTTTAATTTGGAATGTAAACCCCTTTGATTCTTTGTGGTTCTATTGGTATCTGTTGAGCATTGTTTTTTTATGATGACGAGTAACTGAGTATGACGTTTGAGTGATGGTAAGTGACTGCACATAAATAGTGGCAAAACAATTGGTTCACCAGTGCGTTGCTTTAAAAATGGTGCTAAACGGATAGGATAATGGAAGGAAGAAAGGACAAGTGGGCTTACGATATTTCAACTTATCAATGAAATGCAAAGAAATGTCGCCTGTTTTCTGTGCGAGGGTGATACCACAGTGGGCGACCCAGACAAATCAGCCTATAGGCATATTTCTCTAAAACTAAAAAGCTTAGTAGAGGAACTTACTGGTTTAATTTAATATTATAATGCCAAGACAATATAATTGAAACAACGTGTAATTGAATTACAACTTTCTATCCTAAGAATTGAATAGTACATTACACAATCGTCATAAACCCTTATATTAATCCGGTTGCTCGTGTCGGAACAAAACGAGAAAAAGCGTCGATACCATCTCACTTCGATACAATTTTTATTCGATTTTTAATCGGCTACTTTCAATTCGATTCCGATTTCAATATCGATATAGTTAATGAGTTCTCGCAGGGCGTGGCGTAACTTGATGCGTCCGGATTGCAACAATTACCTTGTTATCTAACTGGAAACGTAGTGATAACAGGAAAGTATTTTAATAGCTCCAATAATACGTGCAATATTCGCGTTATAATCGTATGTTAAACATCGATTATTATATTATTAGCGGTTACGTAGAGAAGCGATGTTAAGTATAGGTCTGTCTCGTTTGAATGATTCGAAATTTTGTATAGCTATTTCAGAATGTTCTACTTGTCAAATAAAAGAACAAATTAATGACTCATTATAAAGACAAAGTTGGCTTTAAAGATTTTTTTAAAGCTACGATTAAGATGTTAATTTTTTAAATCCAATTTTTCAATTTTGCAAGAATTTTTTCAAGTAGAAATTATTCTTTTGAAGAATTATGAATGTAGTGATGTTGCCTTTATATAAATTTTTATTCATTTTAAACAAAAACAATTTTTGGTGATTGTTGCGTCTTTAGACCATCTTAAAATAATAACGTTTAAGGGGGTTTTTGTGAGTGAAATCACGCTTGTATTGTGTGTTAATATAATCGCAATCACTCATAACAATTTTATTATGTATTTTATAGGTGACATACTTTCTATCAGTAAGCCTCTAATAAAATGAATGCTTATAATACGTGAAATATTGTGCAATATTTCCAGGGCTTATTTCTTATAAAGTTAAAAGTTATACGTTTTATTTCTTACTAATATTTATAGAAAGTTAGTATCGTTTTTAATTCTGGTATCACGTAACACAAGAAAAAATCGTAGGAACAAAGTTACGTCCTAATTTAAGAATATGAAGTACCCATGATATATTTATCAATAATTAAGAATAGGAACGAAAACTACATACTTTTTTTTCTTTTTCTTTTAACGAATTTCTACGTTCTTGAATGAATTACTATATACATCTCTTTCGAATTTAATTAGTCAAAATCTTCCAAAAATAGGCGTGTTATATTCAATCAGTGCACCAGCGTACACCCAGAAGAGGAACAGCCGTATTCTCGTCAAATGATTTCATTTCACAAGATAATAATACATTCCTTTACATTCAACTCGGTATTACTTCCTCTTGGCTAACGTAATGCACCCGCGCCGACCGCACGCGAGCTCGCGTGTGGTCATTTACGAATACGCCTTGAGATTATCTGCAACGATCGATGCTCTGATATGTAGTGTGTCTTAAGACCCTCGTTATCAATGACATTATATTTATTAAATATGTTATGCACCTACAAATCAACCGAAAAAAGTGTTCCGCACAAGAGAGGCACTACATATAGGTACATAGTTCTTTCATTTTATACTACAAAACGATAGAAAATAGATATAGGGTAAATCCAACAGGAAAAGAACAGATGAATGTAATTAAACATAAGACCGGCTATCAACAACGTTAAGGTAAGACGTCCTAATTAGGATGTTTTTGCGTCTTCAAAATTTTGCGCTTTTAACATGTCTATTTAATATAATATCATTGCTTGTTATTCTTACAGCGGTTTTAATCGGACTTTAAAAGGTATTGACGTTTACGGACCGATGAAGACAAATTTAGGTTTACCTATTGGTAGTTGCTGACTGATGTAAGTGATTAGCAGTGCGTTGCTTTTATTATAAACAGCAGATTAACAGTAATTTAAATACTAATTAATTATATGGAGCCCATAGTATAGCTTCACCATGGTGGATTTTTTTTCGATTTCGACAACCGCTTGGCGCAGTGGTAGCACAACAGCTTACTGCGCGAAGGGTCGTGGGTTCGATCCCCACATCGGAAAAATATATAAGTAATTTACATTTCTATTTTTCTAGGGTCTGGGTGTTAAGTATTGTATGTATGTATTTACGAAAGAAAAGTATGTATATGTAATTGATTCCGTTATCTAGTTGCCATAACACAAGCTTCTGCTTAGCTTGGAACTAGATGGGGCTGTTTATAAATGTCCTGAAAATATTTCTTTTATTATTTATTATTTATTTCATTTGTTTTAAGTAGTCAATTCAATGCTGTTTAAAGCACAATCAAATGTTTCCTCTATGTAAAATTGTTATCGACGTATTGCACCATGTTTATTAGAATTGAGAAATAAACATTAAAATTCTATCAATTGCTTTAGTGTTTAAAATTTAAATAAATTGCCATAATTAAGATATCATTGCAATAACTTTCACACACTACGACAGTTCTCAGAACGCGATAAATGTATTTCAATATCAAATTATATAAAATTGCGTATTTTTATTTTTTACTATGGGAATAAAATTCTACGAAACGTGTCTGCCTCTTTTCAACGGATGCATTTCCGCTTGAAGCAATGTTCAAATTACATTTTTGAAATTTTATACCAAAATGAAGTACGAGTAATCTCTTTGTAGGTTTAGAAGTGAATTTATATCTTTTTTAAGTAATGCAAAATATTTATAGAACTACTAGCTGTTGAACGCGAGTCCGTCCGCGTGGACTTTCATATAAACTTTGACTCCCTTCCCCCTTAGATATAACCCTTTTTTCCAGTTAAAAAGTCGCCCATGTTTTATGCTCTACACCATCTGTGAACCAAATTTCATTACAATCGGTTCAGCGGTTTGGCCGTGAAAGCGTAAAATTATAAAAAGTGTCAACCCCTTGCGCAATCTTTTGGGGGTTGATTTAAAAAAACTAGCCTATGTCCTTTCCCAGGTTCTAGACTATCTGTGTACTAAATTTCGTTCTAATCAGTTCAGTAGTTTAAGCGTGATGAAAAGACAGACATACAGACATTAATTGGATTTTTATAATATAGGGGGCAAACAAGCAGGCGAGCCATCTGATGGAAAGTGGTTATCGCCGCCCATCAACACTCGGGGAGCTCAACAGATCTGGAGCGCAGATCTTGCGTGACAAATGGGTACGTTTAAAATGCATGTTATGTTATGCACTCTTTATATGATATAATAATCTAAAAATATAATAATCGCGTTTCAAATCAAGATCTTTGAAAGAAAAGTAATACATGAATAAAATGATATTATTACAATCACACGCTTTCTGTTAATGGGGAATGGTATAATATTAAGTCTCATAGCCACCTTTGTAAACGAGGGCAAATGTCTTTCACTTATATTAATCATATGATCTTCGCATTTCAATAGTAATTACTCGAGTTTTTATAGAACAAAGTAACATTGTGTGTCTCTTGAGAAAAATCTCATCGCGCTATCTGTTAAAATTACTCTCACTTTAATAAACTTATTTTTACTTATAAAAGAAATTTAGAATTATTCTTTTACATCTCTATTTAAACTTTTGCTTGAAAATATATGAATAAGCAACGAGAATGTATGTATAGATTGCAACAATAATAATTGCAAATAAAATCATATTGTACTCGTATTCGAAAAGCTGTAATAAGGTCTCATAGTTGCGTTCATTGATTTATTGATTTCAATATCAATTTGATCCACGTATGACTAAAACCTATAGCCCTATACCAAAATTGCATTATGTTATAAATACCATTGTATATCAATACATTACTTCGTGTACCTAGTTATATTAGAGTGACGAGTCATAAAAAAAGAAAAATAACCCAACGTCAACAAGTCCTCTTAGGACTTCCTTTTTTTAATGAAGTTACGAATTCTCTCCTTATCTTTTTTCCCAAAATAAAAACAAATTAGTTACATAACATTGCCTTATTAAGATATAATATCGAACTTGAGAAATTTCCATTTACTCAAGGCGGACTACATTTACTGGGTCAATTTTTAAAATCGACAAAAATGTGTAGTTCCCTAGTAAATATATCTTATAAAATTATATTCGGTGGCAGGAAATGTTGCTTTCGATTTCTTTTGAAATGCAAAAATATATAAACAAGGTTGGAGTAATTATGTTCAATATGAGTTATAACTGTTATGAATATTCAGGAACTTCATACACTTTTTTTTTTTTTATGATTTATTAAACAGCCATTTGGCCGCGATCCTGCCTGATGGTAAGCGTGATGCGGCCTAAGTTCTAACATGACTGCTTAAGATATGCCTATTTACCCTAACCTTGAAGATATCTAGGTTATACTCATTAGGAAAGACGGAAGCCGGAAGAAGGTTCCACTCCTTGGCGGTTCTGGGAATAAAGGATTTTGAGAACCTATTTGTACGGGAAAAAGGTGTTTCAACCGTGTAAGGATGGATATTGGCTGTCCGCCTTGATGTTCGGTGGTGAAACGGGGAAGGTGGCACCAGCTCATGCAGCTCAGTCGCACACTCGCCAAAGTGCAAGCGATAGAAAACCGAAAGGCACGCAACTCTCCGACGGTGATCAAGACTCTGTAGTTTACTACTTGTTAAGATAGGATCACCAATGAGTCGAATTGCGCGCCACTCCATAGAGTCCAAGGCACTAAGATGAGTTTTAGCCGAACCTGCCCAGATGTGGCTACAGTACTCCACACATGACCGGACTTGCGCTTGATATAATTGTAGAAGCTGTCCCGGTGTGAAGTACTGCCTGACCTTAGACAGAATCCCTAGTTTTTTGGCTGCAACTTGTGTCTTGGACTCTATGAACCGTCCGAAGTTGAGATTCGACCCAGTTGGAGACAGCCTGTAGCGTGAGATTCAAACGTTCGACCATG
>JADANM010001810.1:7390298-7401497 GCA_026213755.1 Eurema hecabe
ACCTGCCGCCACGGATATGATGCAAAAAAGTGCCGCATCTCATCCCATTACCACACCATTTACCCTTGTTGACGATTTCTGTTGGATTTTTATTTATAGATAATGAACTTGGCACCTAATTATATTTTTAATGATATCATATCATAAAAAAGAAGGCGCTCTTTTACTCGAACTTTATATTTATTAAGTAATAGTTTTCGACTTATGTAGAATTTGACCTAAAAAAAATAATGAAAGATTAATCAATTCAACTTAATGCCATTTTTGACTTATTGAAGTTCTATTTAAAGATATGTGAAGGTTCGAATAAAGAAAGTAATCGGTTGTTCCTTGCTAATCTCATTTAAAACGGTAAGTATGTGACTTTACTTAACATTGAGAAATATTTTAAAAAAGATTTTTGGTTAAGATTTTGCATTTTTTAGGTTCATTCAGCAATGGCAGGCGGAATTGCGCAAGCGATCCCCCGTCCTGACTAAGAGTGGCAGAGGGTTTTAGTGGGTATTCCTGGCCGTGCGGCGCGACTAGTGCGCTGCACAACATCCCTAATGGCCTGGCGAGTCCCACATAACCCGTCGCACTTTACCATCAGCCACGCGGCGGGTATGCCTAAAAGAATTTCCCTCTATAAAAAAAGGTTCATTCAGCAAGGAAATCATTCCAATGATCTGTGCTAGACAAATACCAAAAGTTCTAGTGTGTTTATTACACAGTAATGTATAAATAACTTACAATAGAATATTGTATTGTAATAATGACTTGCGACTTTATGTGACATCTTTCAAAATATTATTATATCTGTGGCCTAAAAGTTTATTGTAATAATAAAATAATGGCCTAAAACAATGTCCTGGGAATATAAGCATAAAAAGATTATTGTGTATAAGATATAAGTGACAAGAAGCCATTATACTAAATTTGATTTTATTTTAAAGAAGATAATAAAAAAAGTTATATAGGAATAGTATATATAATTAAGGATCGACAGGGCAATATATAAGTCGACTTCAATAGTAGTTCCGCTAACAATTTTCCAGTACAAATAGTTATTTTTCCTCAATTTCCATTTAAAGCGTTAATAAAATTACTGACATACTGATAACTTGTTTATGTTAGTTACTTTTATTTCATAACTGTTACAATTTCGTTACACTGATCTCAAATTAGCGTGAAATATAGCAGTCGTAAATTTAATTATCTATATTATTACTTATTTGTAATTTTTTATTTTGTTTTATTATAATTATATTAAAGTTTTTGGTGTTTCAGATGAGCCCTGATCAAAATTTATTCTTTTGAAATATATGGATATTTTCATAGTTGTTCTGTTATAGGTACAGAAATATTATAGTCGGCTCAATCATTTTCGAGTTATTACTTATGTAATCTGTTTTTTGTGTGTATATTACAATTTTCGAGTACCTACCTTCTTCATTTCCTTTTCCACTAACACTTTAAAAATAACTTTACATCTTGTGCCATTATATAAACCGTCCGATATAAAACCCTTAAATAAGCACATATATTTATAATATAATGTCATAATTGTGAAGGATTTTTATAATTACTCAATTTTCAATGCCCTATAATTGATCGGTACATTTCCGCATAGCACGCAACATGGTTTTCGGGCCCAATGTCGAGCCCCATTCCGCTTGACTTATCAATGAGGTGTTCTTTGCGTAAGTGCAGTGATTACTGTTGTTAATATATTACATAAGGAATGCAACGGCACGGCCTTCTGAATACTCTAACATAATTTGATGTTACATTGATGACGTCACGGTTCTCGTGATTATTGGAAACTCGACAGCGTTTCCCTATTACAACCGTAAATTAAGCAGACATTTCATAGCGCAGGTCTTATTGGATAATTCTTGTGTTCTAGTTCTAAGGTACACGCTTTGTCTATAATTTTAATCATTAATGGTAGGTATTATATTTTGATGCAATTTAATTATATCGCTACTATATATTTTTAATAATAATTTGCATTAATTAAACGATAATCGTGTCTTAAATCGTCAAATTAAAACAAAAAATACAATTACGATAATGCGTGCGAAACTTAGAGACAAAAAACACCGATTGTGTCTTTGCTTGCGTATAACAATTTTCGTGTTGACGTTTATAAAAAAACTACTTTTTGTTGCCAAATATTTTACAGACACCGTCGCTAATACCCCTATAGAGTTACCGAGCTGTGCGCCATTGAAACGCAACAAGCGACGAAATTATAGTTGAAAACTGAACGAAATAAGTCTTAGTCATGCTTAAGAAATAATAAAATTAATAGGTAAAAGCAATTGTGGCTTATGTCAACGTTCATTGTTAGGATGGTGTAATCGAAGTGTCTGTGCAATCCTTTTAATGGATTAAGGTTAGCTATAAGATCTTTTTGTGCTGAGGCAACGACCTGGTTGACAACTGACCGGTACGTGTAACCTGAATATAGTTATTGATGCTCTTGAATCTATTTCAAGGGCTGAGAAATCCAATCCACGGATGGGTCTTTGCTGTTATTCAAATAAGATATTAGTGGTAGTATCGTTAAACTATTTCGTCGATATTATATTAAAGGTACAAACATATTAATAAGGTATCCAGGAAGCCGACAGAGGTTAAATTTTTATTAAGATAGGTAGTGCAAATAATGGAAATTAGATTTACTATTTAGCTTGAGATATTTAAAGAAGTAAAGAAGTATTTATTTGCATTTAACACAAATTAGTCCTCAGTAAGTTTTTGAGTTAAAATTTAAGAACGTTTTTTTTTTCTTTAATTTCAGTTTTTACTGGCATAGACGGGCTGAAGTTAAAAATACTGAAATCGGTACGTCTACTTGAAATAAATGAAACGCAACAGGTGATAAATCGCTCTTGACAACTCGATTTAAGGTGAGCGAGATTTGTAAGGCAGGTACGCGGCATGAATGGATACAGTTCCGATGGTAAAAACACTTGCACTAATAAACTGTTCTTAATGTTAAATTTTGATGGAGAAGCCCGTAGAGCAACGGTGGCTTCAAAATTCATTAATAACCACGACCTTGAGTCGTAAGAAAACGACGTTGAAGGAGAAGTTTTCATCTGTATATAAAAGAAAGTCGTTGCACGATTAACAAATATAAAGTTAAAAGGCCGGCAACACACTCGTGACTCATGGGCGGCACTGATCACTTAACATTGGGTGACGCGCTTGCTCGTTTGGCCCCTATTATATATAAAAAAAGTATTATAATATAAATAAATAAATTAGTTGAAAATTGGTAGGGAGGAACTTGGAACCAGGAGACGGACTAAGAATATTTTTAAACCGTTTATAAAAGATTAAATCCATTTATTACCTCTAAGTGGACAAATGTTTCAGGTCTGCTAGTATTATATAGAACAATAAATAAATTGTTTTTTGCCAGATCGTGATGTATTTAAAAGGATTTGAGTGTTATAGTTCTCGATACAAAATTAGTTATTCTTATTCACGGAAACGGATGCTTGTTAAATAATCATATTTTATAGTACCTATAATAGAATATGTTCATTGTCTAAAAACCCGAACAATTAATTTAAAGTGATTGATAGCAGTGTTATTATAGGCCTATTTCATGGGGTTTCCTATTGTTAACAAGGTAATCAATTATTTAATGTTCAATAACTAGTTTAAAGGAAAATTAAAAAATACGCGTTACATTTCTAGATTACAATTTGTTAGTGAGTATAAATTGGTAATTTTTCTTATAAAATTTTGTTCATAATTTAACTTAAATTTAATTTTATTTTTACATATATTTATGAAACACGAAGGTTCTGCATCTGGTTTGTATCATATATCATGTTTTTTACGCGTAATTTGTTTCCTGGGACCTTAGAGGAATAACTTTATTTTCCCTATCTCGACCGAGGAGGAGAAACCCTGTCTCTTTTTCTAGAATAATAATATTACAGGCTGCAGCATGTTTTATCAAAGACCGGACGTAGTGAACTTATTCATTAGCATTGGCGGCGGGCGGCCTTCAGGTGTCAGTCCCGATAACAGGCCACTGTTTTAGTTACAATAACTGCAATTATTATAGGTTATTTTTTTATTTATTTTTTATTTTATTACACTTCGTTAACATACATTAGGTACAGATATTTAATACAGTAAGAAAATAATGTTAACTGGCGGCCTTATCACTACTCAGTGATCTCTTCCAGGCAACCACTGAAAAAAAAACAAAAAGAAGAAAAGAGATTAAAATACTTATGTTACTACTGTGAAATGCAACAAATTCCATAGTTATATAATACATACACACGTACAAACTATACACATATACTATAATATGATATATATATATTCATATATATACATACATACACATACATATACACACATAAAACATACAAAACAACCGAAAGATAGATTACATAGCATAACATTATAATGATTAAATAATAATAATAATATACAAACTACATAAACTACTCAGTGTCAAAAGCAATTGAAAGATAGTGCTGATGAAGAAGATTTTTAAAAGAAGAGAAAGTAGAAGCTTTTCTTATATTTAAAGGTAAAGAGTTCCAAAGATTTACAGCAGAAACAGTGAAAGATTTGTTATAAAATTTTGTTTTGTGAGGAGGAACGCATAAAACAGATCGCTCGGAGGAACGGAACGAATAGTCTTCACAGGCTAGAAATTTGAAAAGTGTTTTCAAAGGTTAATGTAATAAACTAGTTTCGACTGCCTCCTTTGCGCACTTCTTAGTTAGGACGCCCTTGTACAAAGAAGGTCGCACGAATTCCTATTGCAATAGATAGCCATTACTACGACATTGAAATATTATACAAATTATCTAATTATTAAAATGTCTCATATGTCATTTATATGAAACGTCTGATATTGTTTGATAGAAAACATAAAACGTAACTAGAGCTACAGGTGTTTAAAGAATTCGGTCGCTGAATGGAAATTTCCCCGAATTATTATTAAACGTTTGTAATTTTAAAGCGGTTATGAAAAATATCCGGGTGACCTCCAGCAGACCTTGTGCCGGTGACTTTCTATCAAATCCACTCTATTCAACAGTGTACAGCGGTTCACTCGTAAACTTAACCGTTTCATGTTTTATTTTATGTTTAATTACGAAATATTAAGCGCCAGTTTGATATATTATCTGTTATTTCAAATGAAAATTTAATATATTCTATTCACAGCATATATATTTGACAACAGCAAATACAGGTGTATTGTTACAAAAAAAATAACTATTACGTTACGTGTTCCGTAAAAACGGGTTCAGGTGTTTAAATATTTTATTGATGTATACGTAATAACTAATTGAATTGAAACACAACTTTAATACCAATAAACGATATAAAACAAATAACTTATCAATTAATTTGAAGTGTAATGTTACCCGGTACGATAAATGGCATTTGTAATATTAGTAATGAATAGTATGCTATGCGCAATGATCTAGTTGGTACTAGGTTATTCTCAGTAATTGCGAATATTATGCAATTTATAGGTATGCTAAAAGACTAATATTTATTCCAACGGATAGCAAAAGTGTTTCTTATCGCAGGTGTAACGATAATTTATCCAAATTCGCAATTTTACGTAACTTAGCTTCTTGGCACACAAATTTCTTCATTCATTCATTTATAAATATGTTTTGTTTGGAATTTATTTATTTATACATTGCGTTATACTAATTATGGTTAAAGTCGCTTCTTTATAGTAATACGATATCATATTTCAATTACTTTTGGTTTCGTAATTATTTAACAAAATATAAAGGGCGGTAGAACGTTGGCTGGGGTGTAAAGATAAAAAGCACGTAAGTAATGTTTATGTTAATGTTTTGAATTGAGATACCGGATAGCTTTATTTTTCATAATTTATTTTAATAAAATCTTGAGAGGGGTTTATAACGTTTGAAAACATTTTCGTTAATGAGATCTGCAAAGGGCATGGTATATAAGTTCGAAATCGGGAAGATTGTGTGGATGTAGTTGCCACTATGACGCTGGTTTTTTATTTGGAGGTATCCTAGAACCTTCAAATAGACGAATTAAATATAGTTGAGGAGTGCTTTTTGATCTAGCTTGTCACAAATTTTACGTAGTAAAAAGTTACATAAAACTCTTCAAAATGTATTAAAAACATTTATTGTTTAAACTTGTTTTCAGTTTCGAATTGGATTATCAGAATTCAGTTTACACCTTAACGATACGAGAGACAAGTATTTGCCACAAACACGGTCATTACGTGTTAATGCTGTAATTAACTTAATGTTGACAAATTGCTTGAGAAAATTATTTTGTTGAAAAACTTCGAAAGCTGTCGACGCCACATTTGCAGTTTTTACAAACCTAGTTACAGTATTTGCGCGTTTCTAGTTTATCTTAAAAACTTACGAAATAAGGTTAAACAAATTCATTTTATATTTATGCATAGCCATTACGGAAAATGTAATATTAAATAATAATCGTGACAAAATTATGCGGACTCTTGTTGAATTAAGTTAGTCACGAGATAATTTAGCACTGCATCTTTTTAGCTTTATTTATTGAACCTAAGTCATTAGTATCAGTTACACAATTTGATAGATTTTAATGTGAAAGTGTCTTTTAACGTGTAATAAATCTTTGCATTATCTTAATGCATCGTAAATAATTCGGTTGCATGAAAAAAGCGGTAATAAAAAGAATGTTTGTTTAAATGTTATTTCGTGTTTACATCAGCCATAATGTGTCATTACATAATGTGTAGGCAATTTTAATGTCGCTGTATGCTATTATTTCTTTTATGTTCACGACTTAGAAATAACTTTGGGAAATTGAATGAGCTAACGTATTATAATAGTGGACGGAGATAATCTGGTCGGTTATGTAAGGTTTTATAACGGATTTATTTGAGGGATCATCTTTATTTACCTTAGTTAAGTGCTGCTTATCAGTTTTTCTTCTATTATATTTATAAACGTTTCAAACGTGATTAGATAGTATCCATTTAGGAATTGGATAAAAATTGCACTAAATAATAAGACTATATGAAAGGCCATAGAGAAAAGTCATATTTGTTTAGATTTTTTTTGTTTATTAAATTTGCATGTGAAATTACGTCTGCGGAAAATCATAGTCATACAGTTTCGTAACGTGTTTGAAGCAAGCTCGCCTCAAACTAATAGGCTTAATGCGGCCCAGTGTTCCATATTCCCACGAAGTGTCAAAACAAGTTACAATGTTACAAACTATGCGTTTACCCGGCCTGTCATTGTTCGTAAATAGTACGAATGCATGTGCTATCTCAGATAATCTCAAACACGTAGACTGTGTACACCGTACGTCGCTATTGTATTCAAATATGCACCCGCCCTATGTTGCTACAGCGGTTATCATGCGTATCAAATATTATATAAAAAGTTACCGGACAAAGATGATTTACGTAATGTCATGATTTATGATTTTAAAACGTTTTTTTATGATGATAAGCGGGCATTTGACCGCGATCTCGCCAGATGTTAAGCGAAGACTTTTTATGGGTGACTTGTCTTCCTAATAATCTTTTCCCGGTGTTGACAATACCCAAAACATGTGCAGCTAAAAGCTGATATGAGGAACTATTAATAATTTTTATTATCGTAGTCTACACGTGTATGTGTGTGTACACGTGTATGGAATTTAGAACTAATTTCTCCAATACTGCCATTACTATAGATATCAAAATGTCTTTATGTTTTATATGAGAAAGTATACCATTTATCTCTTAGAACGTAACGCCTATACAACCGAAGATTAATCGATCACGCATTTTCCTTTTAACATTATAGTAAGCATAACTAAATTATAGAATTGTATTAGTAGTTAAGAATTAATAGTGTATCTTTTGAGATGAATGGCTTGTTTCATATTACAACTTGTGATACATACTGCGATTGTTTTTATTTAAAATATGCTATTCCTTTTATTTATTGATGCTAACCATTTGATTAATAGGTATAGTTACCTAATAATTATAATACCGCGTTTACACGCTTGCGTTCAAAACGACATTCAACGGGCACAAACACACGTGTGAACGGGCTGTTCGACTGTTTGCATTTGTACACGTGTATGTGCTTTCCGTGAACCGGACAAGAGTCGGTTTTATGGCACATCAAAGGATAAATGCGCGTGTGTGTACAGCTTGTTTGGAGTGCCCCTCCTCCAGGCTACTCGCCGTGCTGCTTGGCAGGCTGCTTCCCGGGCTGCGAGGCACGCGTGCAAACCTAGCATAAGAGTAAGGGGTAAAAAGAAGGTTATGTGACGCTTAAGAACCAGTCCCTGTTATAAACAGAAAAACAGACCAACTGACGAAAAATATAAACTGTTCTAAGTATATGCATAATGGGATTTAATTTTTACGATTCTTTATATGTATGAACTGGTTCAATCCTTGAATGCAACTTTTTAAAGAAATTAATTAGACCTCTTTCCCAAATCATAATTACTTTAAATAAAATAAGTGCGTACTTGCGAAAGTTAATTGCGTAAATTTGCTATAGAAATACTGAATTTTATATTTCCTGTCAGTGGTGTAATCACAATATTTTTGTTGTAGGCGCTGGTATTTTATTTAATAATTTTTGAATTTCTAAAAATCAAACTAAAATTGTAATCAAAACACTTAATCTCATTTAATTATTGGAGAAATAAATGGCTGTTCTGTGTATAAACAAAAGTTAAGTAAAGTCTTTTTTTGACAGTTTGTCATTAAAAGAACGATGGACGTCCAAAAACGCAATTTAAATCAATGACAATAATTAGCCGAAATTTAGACATTAAGCTTTTTTTTGACTTAGACTAAAATAATTCTTAGTTAAGTTTAATTGCAATAGTAATTAAATCATTTGTGATATTATTAATTCGTGTAAAATCTATAGACTAATGGCTTAAAGGTCTTTTTTAGGTTTCGCACCCAAAAGGTAACAAGACACTATTAATAAAACTCCGTTGTCCATTCTGCTATCGTAAAACTGCTAATTTGCGCTACTGACTGTTAATTTTTGTATGTAAAATAAATTTTTACTCCCAATTATTGTCAACAGAATTAATATAATGTAGTTTAAAATACAATTTTTCTGCATATAGGTGTGTCTAGGTTATACAAATACCTTATTGGCACGAAATATGATTGACATTGCGCAAAAAAATTGAAAGTATATCAACTGATGACGTATAAGGTCGAGTTAACCAGTTCCTCGATTCAACTATGGCCGATAACAAATGAATGACAAAGTGACTCATAGAGTTCAGAGAATGTGGTCTAAATGATCTTTTAAGGGGTAAGTACCTAAAGAATATCCAAGCGCTTTATAAAAAGTTAAGCTTAAGCCTTAATCCCCCCAAAATTCCATTAAAAATCTTTTTGGTTCATGAGAATGTCGAAACCTGCAATTTTGTACCAGTCAGTCGGCTTAAAGAGTCTTTTTACAGTTCCATAAACCAACCCATTTCTCTAGTCTTATTTTTATTATATCATATCAAATCTATACCTACTTGTTGAATCAAGAACAATTCAAAATTAAGCGAAAAAGCTTGAAAAAAGAAAAAAAAAGATGTTAACCTGTACAGCATACTCAACTTTCATTTAATTCAAACATGCCCACATATAATGTGTTAAATCAACTCTTATTTTCATTAATAACCTGTCTGAAATAGCCGACTCATTCCTTTATCTCGTTGCTACCGTAATAATCTTAAATGTGATGAGTAACACACGTATTTTCCCTCTTATTTTTATTTATTTAACAAAGAGATAAAGTATGAACTGGTTTCGCGTTTTTTGCGAGTTGTCGATAAAGATTAAGGTACGAGATTTCTATATTTAGTTTCTTTTGTGGGTTGCACTCTCAAAATGGTTGTTATGACTTGCATCACCCACGTTTTGAATATACGAAAGCATATCGGAACAAGAGAGATTAGTTCAAAATTATATAAATAGTCGAAATTAAGAAGACAGTTCTGTTGCAGAATGTATTGGTATATTGATAACGTTATAATCCAATCATGATTTTTTTTAACATGTTTGTTGCTTTTTTTATAACATAGGGGGCAAACGAGCAGGCGAGCCACCTGATGGTAAGTGGTTATCGCCGCCCATGAACTGCTCTGCGTGTGCAGAGCTTGTCAACTCTGGAGTGGTTGCTTAATTGATGATGATGAGCAATCATCGAAGGCAGAACCTACGAAAGTATAAATCTAGTTGGTGTAGCCGAATCTAAGCGCAAGGTAACTTTGTCGACTTTTGTATAAAAAGAACTACAATTACTAAACGTTCAATTTAGGTCTCATTGTATGTTTATTATGTATTACTTCTATAATTACCTTAACCACTTAAATTAAATAACGAATAATTTTATAATTATCAAATTTTTAGATTATATAATTTTAAAGAACTATCATTAAATTTCGTGATTTCGCCATGTCCATAAGAAGATTCAAATAGATTATACCTATACATAGTATAGATACATAGATATTTAAAGCGTGCTGGTATTATGTATACATAATCAGACAAGGCTACCTGATCCGACTTTCACTAGACATAGATCTAATAAACAATTATGTAGAACAATAACTTTTATCGGAACAACGTAATGGAATAGTGATCACGCTATTGCAAGCCACATCTCGTCCGAATTATATCATTCTGTTTACGTAGACATTGCATGCTTTGAATGCAGTTAGACCATCTTTACGAGATATCTGATATTACCTTCTTAAATGATTGACATGAGAATATAAATTATCTAACATTTTGTAATATTTAGTGAGGCCTAGCCAACGCAGTGGGTTAGGTAAACTCTGTCTGTGGGGTATTTATGATGACATTTTTATTTAAATTGATTAGTAAATCGTTCTACCCACATGTTTTTGATAGTTGTGTTAGTTTTGTGATATGGATGAGTTACTTTGTAGTGGCAGTGCTTAGCTTAAGGGTTGCTAAGGTAGGTATTGTATGTATATATAATAACCATGTATAATAACCATCAGATGAGTCTGTAGCTCACAAAAACAAAGAGGTAGGAAACATATAATCCATATTCCCATACTAATATAAAACTCTGTCTGTCTTTCCATTACGCTAAAACTATTGAACCGATTAGAACGAAATTTGGTACATAGATGGTCTAGAGCCTGAGGAAGAGCATAGGCTACTTTTTAACTGGA
>JADANM010001810.1:7418554-7432545 GCA_026213755.1 Eurema hecabe
GATAGCTATAAATGGTTTTTCTCTTTCAATCAAAAGTAACTAAAGGGATCTAACCGAAAATTTGAAGACATGTAGATAGGAGCCCAGATTATCACAGAATACTTTTTGTCAGGTTATTATTATTGTAATGGTAGCTGTGCGGATAAAACAGTCAGATGCGACTGGTAAACTTAAATTAAGCAAGCTTAACTTAATAACTTTCTAATTTTGCACTAAGTTTTTGGAAGAATACGCAATTTTAAAATAAAAACTTGCCTTTTGAGACATCATTGTGGAATATGTACCAAGTAAACTGATACTGACGAAATCCAAAAACTAACACAATATATAGTCAAGTTGTTTGAAACTAAAATGTTACAATCCGTTTATCAGCGAAATAAAATTGTAATCGTACATAAAAGCTTTATAGATCTATAAAGCTTTTATGTACCTATTCAGACATTATATTAGTGAGTTAAAAAATGTTAAATGTTCATTACGTCTGTTTGTTGTATAAAGTGAATTTTTTTTATTCTATTAAGTGGTGAGACGAGCTGGACGCCCTCCTGATGGTAAGAGAAACGCCAGCCCATAACCAATGTAGTGCTACCCAGAACTTTGCTCCGGGCAGGGGTGCACTACATTGGTGCTACATTGGTGATGTGATTGGTTGAATGTCAGGCACTATCTTGTGTATGTATCAATCAACTCGAAAACTCGAGAATCAATGGTGATTGGTGCCATATGTATATTCATCAAATTTGTGTATAGTTAGGTATTATTTTAATCTAAGATTCAATTTCAGTGTAATAATATCGTCTAGGATAAAACCAAGGATGTTAGGGAGCTCCGTAACCGAAACTATTGGATATCCGATATAAAATATATCCGTAACCGAATCCGAAATTAAACTTTCGGGTAATATCGTATTGTAATTCCTACCAAATGGTGACATAATTAAAACCATTATAAATATTAGCTATTTCTATATTACTTTTGAAATTTCTTAAATTTTAATTTTCGTAACCGAAATTATCCGAAACTAACGAATAATCCGAAATAATCTGTAATGTAATATACGTATCCGTAACCGTATCCCCTATAATATATATCCCATACCTATATCGGTATCCGAAATTTCTATCTATCTTATCTATCTATCCCTGGATAAAACTGAAAATTTTAAGCCGATACTTCCCTTTGAGATTAAGTCATTAAACACCATAATTGTAACATTGTATTCAACTGTTAACACGTAAATAATATGTAATAGAAAGTATTATTACTAATATATTATTAATATCTAAAGGCCAGCAACACATTTGTGACATCACGAGTGCTCATGGGCGGCGCCTATCACTTTCCATCAGGCGACGCGCCTCCTCGTTTGCCCCCTCTTATTAAAAAAAATTAATTATATTAAGAACACTATATAAGATATATAGTAAATTTATATGCTCGATAAAATAAAAGATAGTTCAATTGTGAAAACAAGTTTTATCGTTCCCGTTTAATGTAATTAGCTTAATTACGAGTAGAAGATAGTAAAAAATTTGCATCCAGTTATTTTCCTATAAATACTGTTACTTTTACGCTTCTTTCAGTATCAAATTTAACGGTTTCAAAATGGTTTCTTTAAAGGTGAGTTATTTTTTTTTTAACGAAAGATAAAATACTAAAATATATAATAGTACTTTATTTTTTTAATAAGTACCTCTTTTAAACTAACTCTTAAATTTACAATTTCCTATTAAGGAGTTCTCATAATTGGTATTGTCCAATATTACTCGTTTTTCGTAAAATATGGAGCATTATTTTATTCAAGTTAAATAAAATTCTATGGAATTTTATAACGAATTTATAAGAATGTTTATAATGCATAATAACCCGAAATAGTCTGCTACTCGTATGAATTCCATATAATTTATGAATACCTGCTACAGCAATAATCCAAAGTACATTACAGGAAGATGGTGGACATGGATGCACACTATAATAGATATTCGTTTCCAGGTTGTAATCTTCGCTCTAATTCTGTTCGCCTGCTACGCAGCGGCTGAGGAATATTCTGACGATATTAATGGAAATGGTCTTAACAACTACAATCTTACCAAACTACTTGATTATTTAAAGAAGATCATGAATAAGGGCAATATGGGGAAGATTACAAACATCGGTCAAGATAATTCTTAATCATGAACGTTATTGTTAAACGTCTTACGTGTTTTGCATTCACTTTGGGCTTAACGAAAATTTGTAAGATGGCTTTTCAAAATCACTAATATAATATAAATTTTATGATAAAAATAGTTTTTTTTTCTGCATAGCATTATTTATTATATATATTGTATTAGTACCTAAGAAACCACGTATCTTAAGTCTCTATTAAAATAAGGGTTAGTAAATACATTAAACATATAAAAATTAAAACGCATGAAATTAATTAATCATGATGGCAAACCGTGTTAACATCAACGAGTAACAAAAACACGTTATTTGCATTATTTATTCCATAACGATAATAAGGTCACAATTACTCTATTATTATACATAATATATTTCATTGTGATTCTAGAATCTAGCGGGACATTGATATATCATTTTGTTTTAGAAATTACATTCAAGCTATTCTATATAGGTATTCAGATTTTTGATACCTACCTAACTATAAACACCTATTTAAAAACTCCACTATTTTTATAATAGCAATAAAAATAACAGAGGAGCTTAGCGATGGGATGTACTATGTTTTCGCGGCAGTTTGCTCGTTGCAACAAAGCGGTTAAACTGACATTGTTTAGAGGATATAATCAATGTTTCTATGCATGTCAGTTCTGGCTTAATTGGACGAAAAGGGCACTAAACGGTATCAAAGTGCAATATAATAATGCATATCGCAATCGGATGAGGCTGTCGACATATTGTAGTGCATCAGGTATGTTTGCTGCAGTGGGTCTGCCTGACTACTTCGCATTAATGAGGATGAGAGTGGAGCTCTGGTCACGGCTCCGTAAGTCACAAAACGTTATTTTAACCTCATTTTTGGAATCTATGGGCAACCCCCTTTACGCTTTCTGACTCTTCTTACATGAAAAACGCAATAATGTGTATTTATAAATACAAAGACTTTTATATAAAATTTTAGAGTGTGGCTGAATTTTATATTATAACTTTTACAATGTACCTCTTATGGGTTTCATGTTGCCCAATAAAGAAACAACAAAAATAATACTATATCGAGAAGCTTATTTTTAACCCAGTGCCATCTAGTCCCACTTTAAGCAAACCTAGTGTCATTGCAACTAGATGACGGATTACGTTTACCTTAATATTTTAAATACATACATATAATAGATAGAAACACCTATTTTCCGATGTGGGGATCAAACCCGCAACTGGCGCAGAAGACAGTAGTGTTATCATTTCATCAAGTGTTCCTCAAATTATGACGTCACGATATTATTTTTCAGCTTTTTGTCATCGCTTAGCTTGCAATGTAGCGGTTGAAGAAAGCACGCAAGCAATATTTTACTAAGATTACATTTAAATACATAAAATAATTGAATAAACTTTGTACTTAGAGAATAAAACTATCAAAGCCTAATTATATGTACCTACGTAATATGAAATCTTTTATTTATATTGTTATATTTTTAATAGGTTTACTAACCAGGAACATTAGCGTTACTTTAAATGTCTATAGCAGTCTTCATCGCATTAGATGCAATATGTTGTAATTTATTTTTAAGGATACACTTTGTTGGGCACAACTTATTAATACTTTTTTATTTTTGTAACTTTATTATTAATCTATGACACTCAGCAATAATGTGGCTTTCTATTGAAAGATTTTAAAAATCGGTTCAGTAGATCCCGAGATTACCTTACAATTTAACAAACACACAAACTTAACATCTTTATAATATTAATATAGATTAAAACTTACCTTTAGGGATACCATTGTGGAATACGTAGTAAGTAAACTGATAGTGAAATCCAAAAACTAGCACAATATATAGTAAAATTTTTCAGTACTAAAATGTTACTATCCGCTAATCAGCTGAATAAAATTGTAATCAGGCCAGTAAAGCTTTTATTTAAGTAATTAGTCTTACGTATCTTATGTATCAATGAATTTAAAAAACGTAAAATGTTTTATTACCTCTGTAAAGTGTCTGAAAGTTTGTAATGTAATGGTGCTGTCAAAATTTAACTATAGTTCTAAAATTCGATAAGGGGGTCGATGTTTGGCTGCGGTATTGAAAGCACGTGTTGCTTATTGCCACAACCAAATATCGACTCTCAAACTTATTTTATCTACAACTACTAGACATTGGCAAAATTGCGATAACACAACACTGACATTTAACCAAGAAGAAGAAGAAAATTCGATAATCAATGATGCCAAATGTATACATATTTTAATATACTTTTGTTTATGATATATGGAGCTGTGTTTTGTGTGTGTTTTTTAAGTTAAAATACGATTGGAAGACGTCATATCTTCAAGGTACTTTAGACCTAAGAATGTTAAACTCCACACGTAGTTAAAAGAAAGCATTAAAAACAAAATTATAGCATTGTATACCAAAATACATAAAATTTAGCGATACAATGGAAATAATACAAATAAACATATGATAAAGCTAGTATAGATCGTATTTTTATAGGCTAATTAAATAATTACTATATGTTACGATTGTAATAGCATGTTTTATTAGCCTATATATAGTGTTATTTTTTCACCTTCTTAAGTATTAGTTTTGACACTCTCAAAATGGTTTCTTTAAAGGTGAGTTACTTATAATATATTTTTTTATTCTATGAAATGATGAGACGAGCTGGACGCCCTTCTGATGGTAAGAGAAACGCCAGCCCTTAACCAATGTAGAACCCAGTACTTTGCTCCGGGCAGGGGTGCACTACATTGACGCTCCCCACCTTAAGATGTTAAGACTCTTTCCCCAGTAACGCTGGCTACAGTGCCCTTCAGACCGCAGCACAGTGACATTTGCACATCACTGTTCATAATTGATTATAGTATATGTTCAAGTAGTAATTATATATTATATTTTATAGATATTAAATATATAATTCGACAAATGTACCTAACCGTTAACCGTCAACTTTCCATCAGGTAGCTCGTTGCCCCCTATTTTATAAAAAAATGTTTGGTACTTCTAATCTTTTGTAAGAATGTATTAAATTTTCTAAACAGAATTTGTGTTTAGAAAATTTAATACATTCTGGACGTCTGTTTTTCAAGTTCATTAGCTTAATTGTTACCGACGTAATAAAATATTGTCACAAAAAAGGAATTTTAATTCCAGTGTAATTACTTTATGATTGTAAATTACTCATTATTATAATAATGAATTCGTGAATCGCCTTATGTAAGAAGAAGTGTATGAATTTAATGTTAAACATTTGATATCTGATATTATACTACAAACACAAATTCGCTTAATCGCGAAAGGATTTCTTAGAATTCCCGTAAGCCCGTCGCAAGGGCGCTTAAGATCATGCGATTATTTTATCTGATAGGGCACAAAACCTGTAATATCTATTATAATTCATAAAAAACCAAGTCACCCCAGTGACAAATGAAGTATTCCTATGTAGGCGAGAAAAGAAATATTCTCGTTTAAAAAGTATAGTTATATTTAGCATTAGCTGGCCCAACGCGACTTCACGCTGTTCCTATCCTATCCGAAACTGTATTCCCTACACCTACAATTTTTTTGCCTAAGAACCATCCTTGTATAGGTCGCGTCACGAATCTTTAGCGCTTAACGAAACCTGCGCAGAAGTCAAAAGGTACCGAGGTAAAGGCGAGGCGCGCGGGGCGCGTGATCGACGGGTGCGCGAGTGTTGGTTGGTTGTCCCAGTCGTGTTGTCTTTCTCGCACCAATACGTCAATTACGAGCGCGATTCTACCGATGCGCAGCTATTCTCGCCCAGCGCTAAACATAAATGACGCGTACTATACATGCAGGAATATTCTAAAAAGAGAATTATGTAAATCGGTTCTCGTATCTAGTTATGCACTTAGCAACACATTCTACGCTTCATTTTCATATAATAGATTTTCGTTTCCAGGTTATTATCCTAGCTGTTATTCTATTCGCGTGCCTCGTAGCAGCTGAAGACTCCGACGGTGACAATAATGACGGCAACGCGTTGGAGATTTCCAAAATTATTAGCAAAATAAAGAACGCTTTAAAAAATCTGTCTCAGGGTCCGTCGGATATGATTGGAAAGATATCAAACATAGGCGAAGAGGAAGAATAATCTAAAATTTTTAATTTCATTAAAATATTAAAAAAATAACATGAAGTTCATTTTATTGCTAGACGCGTCTCTCGGCGTTACCCCCGCGGTTAGTAATCTTGTATCAATACCGAGATACAATATACCCTTTTACATACATATTTACATTCAGCCCAATCATAGAGGGTAAAAACATACATACATACATCCTCACAAATATTGGCGTTTATTTAAATTTACGATTACCTTTTATACTTATATAACATACATTAAAACTATATAATACCTTCTTAATTTTTTATGATGTAGGTTTCAAAATATACTATTGTTTTATTTTATCATTTACTTTTTTGCTCCACTTAGAACCTTATAAGAAAGTATTTAATAAATTGTGATGCATAGGTTAAATATTTCATTAGAATTTGACTATTTTAATATATGTCCAAAAACCAACCAACCATGTGTTGAATAACAATCAACCATTTTATTTTTCAACTTTATAAATTAACCAATTTATTACCAACCTTCCAACAACAAAATTTACACGTGACAATATGTAAATTAACAATTTAATTATGGAACATTTTTGGTTGGCATTAATTCGTCACATTGCAAGCAGTAATTAAAAGTATTGTAATTATCATATTGTTTCCATTACTCGTTAGTTTTATTATAATTTAAGGATATTTATTATTTAACAGTACTTACGTACATACAAATAATCATACTTGAAATTAACTGTATTAATTTATTTACCCTTTAATAAACAAAGGGATCTTAACACTTGTAGTGTTAGTAGCCTTATCCCCTGTAGTGATTTCTTGCAGGCAACACTCGTACATAACTTAGGCAAAAAAAATATTTATTACGCGTTACGCATATCGCCTACAACCACGTTAAGCGCAAAAAGAATTTGTTGTACACAACATTAATCTATTAACGAAGTAGTAAATTGCTGAAACGATTAAGCAAAGCCCCGCAGCATTACGCGGAGCAAATGAGATCAAATCGCACGATTAGCGATTAAATATCTACTAGACACTGTATTAATTACGAATATATGTGAGAAATTCGTTCAAGCTCTTAGGTTTTTACTAACTAAGCGTTTTTATACTGTTCGTTATAGCTATTATTGAAATAATGCAACCCTTGTACCTAAATATGGGCCTGATTTTATAAAGTTTTCAAATTTTAATCACAGATCACATCCACCACATACACAATAGGGTTTTCTAATGAATTTCGTTATTTTGTAGTTACTAAGGTTTATAAGTTAGACTTCTATAACGGCAAAATCAATAAACCTGCTGTAATATTCTTTCAAAGTTTAATATATTACATGAAATACCCATCCAGAGAGTTAGAAGTTAAATATATCGCAATTGGATGGCTTATTAACAATAACATTTTAGAAACGCTAAATATTTTATATAAGACTTATCAAACCATGCGAGTATTGACTCGCAAGAAAAAAAACTCATTCCCTCACTTTAATCTCTTCCTTTTCTTCTTTCATCTGTGGTTGCCTGGAAGAGATCACTGAGTAGTGATAAGGCCGCCAGTTGATCTTGATTTTTCGCTTTAATAACTGTCTGTACCTAATACGAAGTGTAATAATAATTCCGAATTGAAATAAACCGGAAGCACTTTTGATTTTTTATTTTAATTGAATAGGCTTTAACATTTAATAAGTATGAATAATACAAAAATACATTTTAGTTCACATCTAAAACGGCGTAGATGAAACCGTTACTTGCGTTTCAAGCCTTATTAATCTATAGGAAATTGTTAATAGCGTAATTGTGACCTGATTACCGTTATGGAATAAATAATGCAAATAATGTGTTTTTGTTACTTGTTGATGTTAACACCGTTTGACATCGTGCTTAATTAATTTCATGCGATTAATTTTTTTATATGAATCATGTACCTACTAATAAGAGTTATATTCGTTTGACTTTGATTTTGCTATAAGTGAAATTCTAGTGATTTTGCAGCTTGCCTATTGCTTACACAAATTTTAGACAAAAGGAAATTTTATATTGGATCGACTATTATTTTGCGATAAGTGAAAATTGTTTAAGGGATATAAATGAAAAACATTTATCTAGAGTAAAATTTATATTATATTTTTAAGTGCTTCTAAAAACCGCTTCTACAAATATCAAGTCAAACCAAAATACATAAGAAATTAAAGACGAACTCAGAATTATAGCAAATACATTTCACTGTAAACATTTATGTCGAAGACTTATCCTGGCCGATGCTTGTTATCTTCCCCACCACGTCCTTGGGGTCAGTGGGCAGTTTCTTCATGGCCTTCTTTATTATGTTGATAATTTTGGTAATATCGAAGTTATTGAAGGTGTCGCCCTTATCGGAGCTGTCTTCGGCTGCCACGTAGCAGGCGAACAGAACTACAGCGAGGACTACCAACTGAAACTAATAACACTCGTTTACGATATAATCCAATTTAGTCGTGTACGCTGAGAATGAATATATATGTGTCCCAGGCGGATTGTATAATCCACTGTATTATAATATTACGGCTAGCCTTTTTACAGAACAGGGCCGTCTTGCAAAGCGCCTGTTCAACGAGTAGCCGTATTGAATGCGGATCAGTAAAAAACCGCCCAAATATATTCGTCGCCATATGTAAGTTTTTTAATATATTAGGTTAGGTTAGGTTAGTTATTTATCATTATAAAAAAAACTTTTTTACTCATCTTTAATAAAAACGAAGCTGAGTATTCAAGTTTTTTTATAATGATACAAAACTAAACTAACCTAACCTAATTTAATAAAAATAAAGCTGAGTAATCAAGTTCTTTCTATAATGATACAAAGCGGCTAAAGGTTGAACCGCCGCTTTGCAAAACGGCCCTGTTTTATAAAACGGCTAGCCGTAATGTAATACAGCGGATACAATCCGCCTGCGACATATGCATTCCTTATTACTTATCGATATCGAAAACCGTCGGTCGAACATGAAGGAAAACAACCCAAAGAGTTGTGTAAGATTTGAAGTTAAGAGAAACTGACTTATAGATATTTTAATAAACTTTTAATTTGCTTATTTAGGAACCCTTTGTAAAATATTATAAGCAAATTCGAAATAATTTAAAGAAAATATATTTTTGAGATTTCCGATTCTCAATCTCTTAATTTTCGTGCAAAAGACTATGTTGTTATACTATCGTAAAATATTGTTTAATCTTAAAATAATTTAAAGGACGCTCTACTCAGTACGGTAACCATACAATATAAGGATTGATAATAAAAAAATGGAACTTTGCTTACCTTTAGGGATACCATTGTGTAGCCGTCAAAATTGATACTGAGGATAGCCAAAATGTTGCATTATATATGTTTAAGGGGACAACATTAATTCTATGCTATCTCCTAATTAAATAAATAGAAATGTAATCACACCCATAAAACATTTACGTTTAAAATAAAGTCAGAAATGTATGGATGAAATTTGTGACATAAAAACTTTATTACTTCCAATGTTACCTTTGTAAGTTCCATAACGGTTTTATTGTTCTGATTACAACTTTCATTGGGTTAATTAGTAGATAATACGAAACTAACGTCGAACTATTTTCCTATATATTCTGCAACATTTTGGCTGTTCTCAGTGTCTTTCAATAGCTTCACAATGGTTTCCTTCAAGGTAAGGTTTTAATGCACGTATTTGCTTTTAGCTAACTCAATCTTATTGGATTATATTGTAAACAAGTCTTATTAGTTTCAGTTGGTAGTCCTCGCTGTAGTTCTGTTCGCGTGCTACGTGGCGGCCGAAGACAGCTCCGATAAGGGCGACACTTTCAACAACTTCGATATCACCAAAATTATCAACATGATCAAGAAGGCCATGAAGAAACTGCCCACTGACCCCAAGGACGTGGTGGGGAAGATAACAAGCATCGGGCAGGATAAACCTTCAGCATAAGTGTTTATAGAACTATGAAATAATCGCAATATACTAAGTTAATAATAAAATAAAATGTTTTTTCTTAAACAATAAATAGTTTTTGTATATCCAAGTCTCTTTTTACAAAATAACTAGAGGGAACATGGAACGTTTTTTTGACCAAATGAGTAGTATTGTTTTTAAAGGCTTGCGAAACAGAGTGTGTTATCTTAAATTAAAATAATAATTGTACTTAGTAAAGAGCAAAGGTTCTATTTCTATATTGTTTTTATAAAAACACGTTGAACCTAATTTAAAACAGTAATAAATCTATATCAAAATAACTATATCAACAAATTGACACCGGGGAATTATGAAAAGGTTATGGGGAAATATTGAAGTAGTTTCTAAAATTAAAAATATGAATGACACATATTATGGTTCTTGATTATTGGACCATGTCCTAAAATATTTCTAAGTCTCAGAAATATTTGTACAGATTATATACCTATAGATAAAAGAGATAAAATGAAAAAATGGTTTTTATTATTTTTAACTTACAAAAGTAAGATTGCAATGGAATCCTTAAACTTTCGTTTTAAATACTACAAAAATGGCAACAACAAATTAAATAAGTATTTATATATTTTATAAACAAGCTTTTAAAACATATTTATTCATTGATAGATGGTAGGCGATCTTTCAACTCTTCGTCGGATCAGCTCCATGATACCATAATATTATTGTATTGTCATCCATGTTATGGAGGTACCAAGTTTCAACTCAGTCGGTCTATGGGAAATGGATCAAATCAATTCAATAAAAATTCAATAGTAAAAAACTTTTAATAGTTAACCAATGAGACATAGTTAGACCAATAGTTAAACAAAAGACATAGAGAGACCAATAGTTAAACAAAATATTACATATATACCTACATAGTAATATAGCTCCACTTCGTTTTTTAAATTATTTTTTTATGTACGTTGCAATAAGTTTAAACTTTAAATATCGATTAAAATAAATCAGTGCTATTTTTCTGGAATAAGTGATTAACATTAGTGATATAGACATTTAAAGTTACATAAATTCACAACAAGTTGAAAATAAGTGAGATCGTTTAACATATGATTATTAATACAATTTCAAAGTTTCGCATCTTTCCCCTGGATGCAAAAAAAATCTATTCAAGATCAAAGGTCAAAAATATGATTTTCAGTAAAACGGTAAGTTTCATTATAAAATTAGTGCGGACAAAAATTATAGATCAGATTATTATCTAAAGAAATGTCTCCATACTTTTTTTTCTAAGACCCACCGTTTTTTGATATAAAACGAATCAAAAAATTGTTGTATGTATGTTATAAATCTTGGAAGGATGATTTGAACCTTTTCCAATAGACCGACTGTAACTTGGATGACAACACAATAATATGGTATCATGGAGCTGATCCGACGAAGAGTTGTAAAATCACCCATCACCTATCAATGAATGAAAATGATTTAATAGCTTGTTTTAAAATATATAAATACTTATTTTTTATGTTGTTGTTATAATTTTTGTAGTATTTAGAACGAAAGTTTCAAAAAGTCCACTGATATCTTACCTGAGTAAGTTAAAAATAATAAAAACAATTTTTTCATTTTATCTCTTTTATCTAAAGGTATATAAGGTGTACAAATATTTCTGAGACTTAGAAATATTTCAGGTCATGGTCCAATAATCGTGAAGCACATGTGTCATTCATATTTTTAATTTTAGAAACTTCTTCGATATTTTCCCATAATCTTTTCATCATTCCTCGGTGTCAATTTGGTGATATAGTTATTTTGAAATAGACTTATTACTGTTTTAAATCGGGTTCAACGTGTTTTTATAAAAACAATATAGCCGCTGGCGCGCTTTGGGCTACTATAGTTACCCAATTTCGCATCTCTTGAGCGCTGCGAATACCTAGAGTTACCTGGGGCCTAGCAAGGTAAAACATGAAATTATAGACAATTAATTTTAGTTTATGGTCACAAAATCGGTATTACATGATTCTAGAGGAACAACCCTATCTAATGACATCAATTATAGATGTATTTCGTCTATGTTCAGTTTTAGTTTGTCATTAAAAGCGAACCGTTTTTCGTGCTGAGTGTGTAGTGTTTTTTTGGACAAATATGCTGTAAGTATTTTATATGAAACCTATTTGATATTTTGTGTCAGCAGTATAGATGATAGTCTTAACTTTATATAAAATTAATAGTTTTGATTATATTCGATTTAATAATCGAAATATTTGTTTATTTACCGACGCTAGTGAAAATTAACTTTGAGCATTTTTAAACGTTATTTTAAGTAATAATTATGACTCAATTTACCAGAATATAACTTAAAATAAGCAGAATGGTTCTTAAATAATAGAAACCAAACAATTTTAACTCGAATACACTTCTTAAATTGATGTAGTTTACGAATTACAAAAATACCAATTTTCCGCCATTTTTGTCATTGGACACCAGCGCTCAAGAGCTGTGATATTTTTTGCACACAGCCTTCGAGCGGATAGAAATAGAACCTTTGCTCTTTACTAAGTACAATTATTATTTTAATTTAAGATAACACACTCTGTTTCACAAGCCTTTAAAAACAATACTTCTCATTTGGTCCAAAAACCGTTCCATGTTCCCTTAAGTTATTTTGAAGTAAAAGAGAGACTTGAAAAAATACAAAAACTATTTATTGTTTAAGAAAAAACATTTTATTTTATTATTAACATAGTATATTGCGATTATTTCCTAGTTATATAAACACTTATGCTGAAGGTTTATCCTGCCCGATGCTTGTTATCTTCCCCACCACGTCCTTGGGGTCAGTGGGCAGTTTCTTCATGGCCTTCTTGATCATGTTGATAATTTTGGTAATATCGAAGTTGTTGAAAGTGTCGCCCTTATCGGAGCTGTCGTCGGCCGCCACGTAGCACGCGAACAGAACTACAGCGAGGACTACCAACTGAAACTAATAACACGTGTTTACAATATAATGCAATAAGGTTGAGTTAGCTGAAAGCAAATACGTGCATTAAACCTTACCTTGAAGGAAACCATTGTGAAGCTATTGAAACACACTGAGAACAACCAAAATGTTGCAGAATATATAGGAAAATAGATCAACGTAAATTTTCTATTATCTGCTAATTAACCCAATAAAACTTGTAATCAGAACAATAAAACCGTTATGGAACTTAAAAAGCTAACATTGGAAGTAATAAAGTTTTAATGTCACAAATTTCATCCATACACTTCTGACTTTATTACAAACATAAAGGTTTTATGGGTGTGATTACATTTCTAATTATTTAATTAGAATATAGAATGGAATTTATGTTGTCTCCCTGAAGATATATAATGTAACATTTTGACTATGCTCAGTATCAATTTCGCCGGCTTAACAATGGTATCCCTAAAGGTAAGCTAAGCCAATTTTCCTGTTTAAGGATAAAGTTACCGGAGTATCATCACCACGGTGAATTTAAATCCATTATTATCTACGCGTAATTTTAAAGTGATAAAATAATATAATGCGAAAATTAAGCTGTAATTTTGCACGAAAATTAGGTTTAACAGAGGTTAGAAATCAATATTATATTGTTATTACTTCTATTTGCTCGAGTAATTTTAAAGATCGAAAGTTGATTTTTTTAACAAGTTTCTTAAGTCTAAATCTTACATGACTTCAATCTTTTTACATTAAGTTCGATGGTTTTACGATATCTATATATAATAAGAAATATATGTATTAGTTTCCACTCTACCAAAGATTTTCTTATTAGTTTCAGTT
>JADANM010001810.1:7432645-7458809 GCA_026213755.1 Eurema hecabe
AGTGTTATTTCGATATTGGATAACTGTTTTATTGTACCTTCTTGTTTCAAAAGAGCAACTATCAGAGTTTCTTGCCGGTTCTTCTCTGTAGAAGCTGCCTTCCGAACCGGTGGTGGATTCTTTGTAATATTATGTCAATTCAATAAGTAGAACTAATTTATTCGTGGACTGGTTAAATAAACATATATTTGGCTTTGAGTTTGATTATTTTAATTCTACCTCCTAATAATGAATCATGTTCGTTTAACTAAAAGTATTTCTATTGGTATAAACTTCAATATAATGCTAATAGCTTTCTTAATAATCAGCTTAATTAGTCTTAAATTATAACTAACTCTAACACATGCTTATCACTTTCCATCAGGCGACGCGCCCCATCGTTTGCCCCCTCTTATTAAAAAAAAATTAATTATGTTAAGGACACTATATAAGATATATAGTAAATTTATATGCTCGATAAAATAAAAGATAGTTCAATTGTGAAAACAAGTTTTATCGTTCCCATTTAATTTCATTAGCTTAATTAGAAGATAGTAAAAAATTTGCATCCAGTTATTTTCCTATAAATACTGTTACTTTTACGCTTCTTTCAGTATCAAATTTAACGGTTTCAAAATGGTTTCTTTAAAGGTGAGTTAATTTTTTTTAACGAAAGATAAAATACTAAAATATATAATAGTACTTTATTTTTTTAATAAGTACCTCTTTTAAACTAACTCTTAAATTTACAATTTCCTATTAAGGAGTTCTCATAATTGGTATTGTCCAATATACTCGTTTTTCGTAAAATATGGAGCATTATTTTATTCAAGTTAAATAAAATTCTATGGAATTTTATAACGAATTTATAAGAATGCTTATAATGCATAATAACCCGAAATAGTGCTACTTGTATGAATTCCATATAATTTATGAATACCTGCTACAGCAATAATCCAAAGTAAATTACAGGAAGATGGTGGACATGGATGCACACTATAATAGTTATAATTATATATTGTAATATTCGTTTCCAGGTTGTTATCTTCGCTTTAATTCTGTTCGCCTGCTACGCAGCGGCTAAGGAATACTCTGACGATATTAATGGAAATGGTCTTAACAACTACAATCTTACCAAACTACTTGATTATTTAAAGAAGATCATGAATAAGGGCAATATGGGGAAGATTACAAACATCGGTCAAGATAATTCTTAATCATGAACGTTATTGTTAAACATCTTACGTGTTTTGCATTCACTTTGGGATAACGAAAATTTGTAAGATGGCTTTTCAAAATCACTAATATAATATAAATTTTATGATAAAAATAGTTTTTTTTTCTGCATAGCATTATTTATTATATATATTGTATTAGTACCTAAGAAACCACGTATCTTAAGTCTCTATTAAAATAAGGTTATAATATTTACTAACGTAAATACATCAAACATATAAAAATTAAAACGCATGAAATTAATTAAGCACGATGTCAAACGGTGTTAACATCAACGAGTAACAAAAACACGTTATTTGCATTATTTATTCCATAACGGTAATCAGGTCACAATTACTCTATTACTATACATTATATATTTAATTGTGATTCTAGAATCTAGCGGGACATTGATATATCATTTTGTTTTAGAAATTACATTCAAGCTATTCTTTATAGGTATTCAAATTTTTGATACCTACTTAACTATAAACACCTATTTTAAAACTCCACTATTTTTATAATAGTAATAAAAATAATAGAGGAGCTTAGCAATGAGATGAACTATGATTTCGCGGCAGTTTGCTCGTTGCAACAAAGCGGTTAAACTGACATTGTTTAGAGGATATAATCAATGGTTTTATGCTTGTAGGTTCTGGCTTAATTGGACGAAAAGGGCACTAAACGGTATCAAAGTGCAATATAATAATGCATATCGCAATCGGAAGAGGCTGTCGACATATTCTAGTGCATCAGGTATGTTTGCTGCAGCGGGTCTGACTACTTCGCATTAATGAGGATGAGAGTGGAGCTCTGGTCACGGCTCCGTAGGTCACAAAACGTTATTTTAACCTCATTTTTGGAATCTATGGACAACCCCCTTTACGCTTTCTGACTCTTCTTACATAAAAAACGCAATAATGTGTATTTATAAATACAAAGACTTTTAGATAAAATTTTAGAGTGTGGCTGAATTTTATATTATACCTTTTACAATGTACCTCTTATGGGTTTCATGTTGCCCAATAAAGAAACAACAAAAATAATACTATATCGAGAAGCTTATTTTTAACCCAGTGCCATCTAGTCCCTGCTAGTTTGTCATGGCAAACAAATGACGAATTAATTACGTTTACCTTAATATTTTATACTTTAAATACATACATATTATAGATAGAAACACCTATTTTGATCCCCACATCAAACCCGCAACTGGCGCAGAAGATATTATTTTTCTGCTTTTAGTCATCGCTTAGCCTGCTATGTAGCGGTCGAAGAAAGCACGCAAGCAATATTTTACTAAGATTACATTTAAATACATAAAATAATTGAATAAACTTTGTACTTAGAGAATAAAACTATCAAAGCCTAATTATATGTACCTACCTACGTAATATAAAATCTTTTACTTATATTGTTATATTTTTAATAGGTTTAGATACTAACCAGGAACATTAGCGTTACTTTAAATGTCTATAGCAGTCTTCATCGCATTAGATGCAATATGTTGTAATTTATTTTTAAGGATACACTTTGTTGGGCACAACTTATTAATACTTTTTTATTTTTGTAACTTTATTATATAATCTATGACACTCAACAATAATGTGGCTTTCTATTGCTGAAAGATTTTTTAAAATCGGTTCAGTAGATCCCGAGATGACCTTACAATTTAACAAACACACAAACTTTACTTCTTTAAAATATTAGTATAGATTAAAACTTACCTTTAGGGATACCATTGTGGAATACGTAGTATGTAAACTGATACTGAAATCCAAAAACTAGCCCAATATATAGAAAAGTTGTTCAGTACTAAAATTTTACTATCCGCTAATCAGCTTAATAAATTTGTAATCAGGCCAGTAAAGCTCTTATTACAGTAATTAGTCTTACGTATCTTATGTATCAATGAATTTAAAAAACATAAAATGTTTTATTACGCCTGTAAAGTGTCTGAAAGTTTGTAATGTAATGGTGCTGTCAAAATTTAACTATAGTTCTAAAATTCGATAAGGGGGTCGATGTTTGGCTGTGGTATTGAAAGCACGTGTTGCTTATTGCCACAACCAAATATCGACCCTCAAACTTATTTTATCTACAACTACTAGACATTGGCAAAATTGCGATAACACAACACTGACATTTAACCAAGGAGAAGAAGAAAATTCGATAATCAATGATGCCATATGTATACATAATACATATTTTAATATACTTTTGTCTATGATATATGGAGCTGTGTTTTGTGTGTGTTTTTAAGTTGAAATACAATTGGAAGACGTCATATCTTCAAGGTACTTTAGACCTAAGAATGTTAAATTCCACACGTAGTAAAAAGAAAGCATTAAAAACAAAATTATAGCATTGTATACCAAAATACATAAAATTTAGCGATATAATGGAAATAATACAAATAAACCTATGATAAAGCTAGTATAGATCGTATTTTTATAGGCTAATTAAATAATTACTATATGTTATGATTGTAATAGCATGTTTTATTAGCCTTTTTTAATTTATTAATTTAATAAGGAGATAGTGAAAATTTAACATTCAGCTAGGTTTCCTATATATAGTCTTATTTTTTCACCTTCTTTAGTATTAGTTTTGACACTCTCAAAATGGTTTCTTTAAAGGTGAGTTACTTATAATATATTTTTTTATTCTATGAAATGGTGAGACGAGCTGGACGCCCTTCTGATGGTAAGAGAAACGCCAGCCCTTAACCAATGTAGAACCCAGTACTTTGCTCCGTTGTAACCGTTAAATTCCACAAGTGTTTTTGGGCGGCGATGACAACTTTCCATCACGTAGCTGGTTGCCCCCTATTTTATAAAAAATGCTTGGTACTTCTAATCTTTTGTAAGAATGTATTAAAATTTCTAAGTAGAATTTGTTTTTAGAAAATTTTATACATTCTGGACGTGTGCTTTTCAAGTTCATTAGCCTTATTGTTACCGACGTAATAAAATATTGTCACAAAAACGGAATTTTAATTCCAGTGTAATTACTTTATGATTGTATATTTCTCATTATTATAATAATGAATTCGTGAATCGCCTTATGTAAGAAGAAGTGTATGAATTTAATGTTAAACATTTGATATCTGATATTATATTACAAACACAAATTCGCTCAATCGCGAAAGGATTTCTTAGAATTCCCGTAAGCCCGTCGCAAGGGCGCTTAAGATCATGCGATTATTTTATCTGGTAGAGCACAAAATCTGTAATATCTATTATAATTCATAACAAATCAAGTCACCCCAGTAACAAATGAAGTATTCCTATGTAGGCGAGAAAAGAAATATTCTCGTTTAAAAAGTAGTGTTATATTTAGCATTAGCTGGCCCAATGCGACTTCACGCTGTTCCTATCCTATCCGAAACTGTATTCCCTACACCTACAATTTTTTTGCCTAAGAACCATCCTTGTATAGGTCGCGTCACGAATCTTTAGCGCTTAACGAAACCTGCGCAGAAGTCAAAAGGTATCGAGGTAAAGGCGAGGCGCGCCGGGCGCGTGATCGTCGGGTGCGCGATGTTGATTGGTTGTCCCAGTCGTGTTGTCTTTCTCGCACCAATACGTCAATTACGAGCGCAATTCTACCGATGCGCAGCTATTCTCGCCCAGCGCTAAACATAAATGACACGTACTATACATGCAGGAATATTCTAAAAAGAGAATTATGTAAATCGGTTCTCGTATCTAGTTATGCACTTAGCAACACATTCTACGCTTCATTTTCATATAATAGATTTTCGTTTCCAGGTTATTATCCTAGCTGTTATTCTATTCACGTGCCTCGTAGCAGCTGAAGACTCCGACGGTGACAATAATGACGGCAACGCGTTGGAGATTTCCAAAATTATTAGCAAAATAAAGAACGCTTTAAAAAATCTGTCTCAGGGTCCGTCTGATATGATTGGAAAGATATCAAACATAGGCGAAGAGGAAGAATAATCTAAAATTTTTAATTTCATTAAAATATTAAAAAATTACATGAAGTTCATTTTATTGCTAGACGCGTCTCTCGGCGTTACCCCCGCGGTTAGTAATCTTGTATCAATACCGAGATACAATATACCCTTTTACATACATATTTACATTCAGCCCAATCATAGAGGGTAAAAACATACATACATACATCCTCACAAATATTGGCGTTTATTTAAATTTACGATTACCTTTTATACTTATATAACATACATTAAAACTATATAATACCTTCTTAATTTTTATGATGTAGGTTTCAAAATATACTATTGTTTTATTTTATCATTTACTTTTTTGCTCCACTTAGAACCTTAAAAGAAAGTATTTAATAAATTGTGAAGCAAAGGTTAAATATTTCATTAGAATTTGACTATTTTAATATATGTCCTAAAACCAACCAACCATGTGTTGAATAACAATCAACCATTTTATTTTTCAACTTTATAAATTAACCAATTTATTACCAACCTGCCAACAACAAAATTTACACGTGACAATATGTAAATTAACAATTTAATTATGGAACATTTTTGGTAGGCATTAATTCGTCACATTGCAAGCAGTAATTAAAAGTATTGTAATTATCATATTGTTTCCATTACTTGTTAGTTTTATTATAATTTAGGTGATATTTATTCATCATACTTGAAATTAACTGTATTAATTTATTTACCCTTTAATAAACAAAGGAATCTTAACACTTGTAGTGTTAGTAGCCTTATCACTTGTAGTGATTTATTACAGGCAACACTCGTACATAACTTGGCAAAAAAAATATTTATTACGCGTTACGCATATCACCTACAACCACGTTAAGCGCAAAAAGAATTTGTTGTACACAACATTAATCTATTAACGAAGTAGTAAATTGCTGAAACGATTAAGCAAACCCCCGCAGCATTACGCGGAGCAAATGAGATCAAATCGCACGATTAGCGATTAAATATCTACTAGACACTGTATTAATTACGAATATATGTGAGAAATTCGTTCAAGCTCTTAGGTTTTTACTAACTAAGCGTTTTTATACGGTCAGTTATAGATATTATTGAAATAATGCTAACCTTGTACCTAAATAAGGGCCTGATTTTATAAAATTTGAAAAGTTTTTATCACACATCACATCATTTTTGTTTGATGCCACCTACACAATAGAGTATCGAAGGATTTTTTAATGAATTTCGTTATTTTTGTAGTTACTAAGTTTTTTAAGTTAGACTTCTATAACTGCAAAATCAATAAAGCTGCTATAATATTCTTTCAAAGTTTAATATATTACATGAAGTACCCATCCAGAGAGTTAGAAGTTAAATGTATCGCAATTGGTTGGCTTATTAACAATAACATTTTAGAAGCGTCTAAACGTTTTATATAAGATTTATCAAACCCATATCAAACCATGCGAGTATTGACTTGCAAGAAAAAAAACTCATTTCCTCACTTTAATCTCTTCCTTTTCTTCTTTCATCTGTGGTTGCCTGGAAGAGATCACTGAGTAGTGATAAGGCCGCCAGTTGATCTTGATTTTTCGCTTTAATAACTGTCTGTACCTAATACGAAGTGTAATAATAATTCCGAATTGAAATAAACCGGAAGCACTTTTGATTTTTTTATTTTAATTGAATAGGCTTTAACATTTATTAATTATTAATAATACAAAAATACATTTTAGTGCACATCTAAAACGGCGAAGATGAAACCGTTACTTGCGTTTCAAGCCTTATTAATCTATAGGAAATTGTTAATAGCGTAATTGTGACCTGATTACCGTTATGGAATAAATAATGCAAATAACGTGTTTTTGTTACTTGTTGATGTTAACACCGTTTGACATCGTGCTTAATTAATTTCATGCGATTAAATTTTTTACATGTATCATGTACCTACTAATAAGAGTCATATTCGTTTGACTTTGATTTTGCTATAAGTGAAATTTTGTGATTGAATGTTTTGCGTGGTTTATGGGGGTATAAATTACAAATGTTATTCAAAATGTTGTAGGAAAAGACGATATTTAATAGCAATATTTTTATAACGTTTAACTAGTGATTTTGGAGCATGCCTATTGCTTATACAAATTTGAGACAAAAGGAAATTTTATATTGGATCGACTATTATTTTGCGATAAGTGAAAATTGTTTAAGGGATATAAAGAACATGGTTTTCTTCAAAATAGTTTATAAATAAAAAACATTTATCTAGAGTAAAATTTATATTAGATTTTTAAGTGCTTCTGAAAACCGCTTCTATAAATTTAAGTCAAACCAAAGTACTAATGTATATAATTTATTTTATTATTAAGATAGTATATTGCGATTATTTCATAGTTAATTAAACTCTTATGATGAAGGTTTATCCTGGCCGATGCTTGTTATCTTCCCCACCACGTCCTTGGGGTCAGTGGGCAGTTTCTTCATGGCCTTCTTGATCATATTGATAATTTTGGTAATATCGAAGTTGTTAAAAGTGTCGCCCTTATCGGAGCTGTCTTCTGCCGCCACATAGCACGCGAACAGAACTACTGCGAGGACAACCAACTGAAACTAATAAGACTTGTTTACAATATAATCCAATTTAGTCCTGTACTCTGAGAATGAATATATGCATTCCTTATTATTTATCGATATCGAAAACCATTGGTCGAACATGAAGGAAAACAGCCCAAAGAGTTGTGTAAGATTTGGAGGTAAAAAACTCTTATCTTATTTACCTTCAAATTTGCTTATTTAGGGAACCCTTTGTAAAATATTATAAGCAAATTCGAAATTTTTTAAATAAAATATATTTTCGCGATTTCCGATTCTCAATCTCTTAGTTTTCGTGCTAAAGACTATCTTGTTATATTATCGTAAAATATTTTTACTCTTGAAATAATTTAAAGGACACTTTATATAGTACGGTAACCATACAATATAAGAGTAAATAATAAAAAAAATTAAAACTCTGCTTACCTTCAGGGATACCATTGTGGAGCCGTCAAAATTGATACAGAGGATAGCCAAAATGTTGCATTATATATGTTTAAGGGGACAACATTAATTCTATGCTATATCCTAATTAAATAAATAGATATGTAATCACACCCATAAAACTTTTACGTTTGAAATAAAGAAGTATGTATGGATGAAATTTGTGACATAAAAACTTTATTACTTCCAAAGTTAACTTTGTAAGTTCCATAACGGTTTTATTGTTCTGATTACAACTTTTATTGGATTAATTAGTAGATAATACGAAACTTACGTTGAACTATTTTCCTATATATTCTGAAACATTTTGGCTGTTCTCAGTGTGTTTCAATAACTTCACAATGGTTTCCTTCAAGGTAAGGTTTAATGCACGTATTTGCTTTCAGCTAACTCAACCTTATTGGATTATATTGTAAACAAGTGTTATTAGTTTCAGTTGGTAGTCCTCGCTGTAGTTCTGTTCGCCTGCTACGTGGCGGCCGAAGACAGCTCCGATAAGGGCGACACTTTCAACAACTTCGATATTACCAAAATTATCAACATAATAAAGAAGGCCATGAAGAAACTGCCCACTGACCCCAAGGACGTGGTGGGGAAGATAACAAGCATCGGCCAGGATAAACCTTCAGCATAAGTGTTTCTTTAACTATGTAATAATCGCAATATACTATGTTAATAATAAAATAAAACGTGTTTTCTTAAACAATAAATAGTTTTTGTAAGTCTCTCTTTTACTTCAAAATAACTAGAGGGAAGATGGAACGGTTTTTTCACCAAATGAGTAGTATTGTTTTTAAACGCTTGCGAAACATAGTGTATTTAACATATAATTTTTGTCTGTACTAATTTTATAATGAAACTTACCGTTTTACTGAAAATCATATTTTTGACCTTTGATCTTGAATAGATTTTTTTTGCATCCAGGGGAAAGATGCGAAACTTTGAAATTTAATAATCATATGTTAAACTATCTCACAAATTTTCAACTTGTTGTGAATTATGTAACTTTAAATGTCTATATCACTAATGTTAATCACTTATTCCAGAAAAATAGCACTGATTCATTTTTATCGACATTTAAAGTTTAAAGTTATTGCAATGTACATTAAAAAAATAATTAAAAAAATGAAGTGGAGCTATATTACTATGTATATATATATATGTAATATTTTGTATTTCTCATTGGTTAACCATTAAAAGTTGTTTTACTTTTTTATAAGCTTTTATTTAACTTCACTTTTGTATGTATGTATGTTTCAAATCTTGCAAGGATGATTTTAACCATTTTCAATAGACCGACTGAGCTGAAACTTGGTATCTCTGTAACTTGGATGACAATACAATAATATGGTATCATGGAGCTGATCCGACGAAGAGTTGAAAAATCTCCCATCATCTATCAATGAATGAAAATGCTTTAAACGCTTGTTTATAAAATGTCGGAGACTGAATATCTGGACGTCAAATAGAACCTATTTGGGCGTATTCAGACATTCAATTGGCAATCGATAAAGAATACAGTTTTAAAAAGATAACTGTCAAGATGCAGAATTTATGAGGGATTCTGAATTGGGGGTTGAAGCTGAGACGACGATGCGGATAGCCAATTGAAGAATTATTTCCTGTGACGAATGTCGAGAGCCTGGTGTCGCCCACGATATGAAAAAACCCCGTGCCATCCTCGTTTTATATAAATACTTATTTTCTTTGTTGTTGTCATAATTTTTGTAGTATTTAAAACGAAAGTTTAAGAAAGTCCACTACAATCTTACCTTTGTAATAAAAACCATTTTTCCATTTTATCTCTTTTATCTAAAAGTATATAAGCTGTACAAATACTTCTGAGACTTGAAAATATTTCAGGACATGGTCCAATAATCATGAAACATAATATGTGTCATTCATATTTTTAATTTTAGAAACCACTTCAATATTTCCCCATAGCCTTTTCATCATTCCCCGGTTTCAATTTGATGATATAGTTATTTTGAAATAGATTTATTACTGTTTTAAATCAGGTTCAACGTGTTTTTATAAAACAATATAGAAATAGAACCTTTGCTCTTTACTAAGTACAATTATTATTTTAATTTAAGATAATACACTCTGTTTCACAAGCCTTTAAAAACAATACTTCTCATTTGGTCAAAAAACCGTTCCATGTTCCCTCTAGTTATTTTGAAGTAAAAGAGAGACTTGAAAAAATACAAAAACTATTCATTGTTTAACAAAAAACATTTTATTTTATTATTAACATAGTATATTGCGATTATTTCATAGTTATATAAACACTTATGCTGAAGGTTTATCCTGGCCGATGCTTGTTATCTTCCCCACCACGTCCTTGGGGTCAGTGGGCAGTTTCTTCATGGCCTTCTTTATTATGTTGATAATTTTGGTAATATCGAAGTTGTTGAAAGTGTCGCCCTTATCGGAGCTGTCTTCGGCCGCCACGTAGCAGGCGAACAGAACTACAGCGAGGACTACCAACTGAAACTAATAACACTTGTTTACAATATAATCCAATAAGGTTGAGTTAGCTGAAAGCAAATACGTGCATTAAACCTTACCTTGAATGAAATCATTGTGAAGCTATTGAAACACACTGAGAACAGCCAAAACGTTGCAGAATATATAGGAAAATAGATCAACGTAAATTTTCTATTATCTGCTAATTAACCCAATAAAACTTGTAATCAGAATAATAAAACCGTTATGGAACTTAAAAAGCTAACATTGGAAGTAATAAAGTTTTTATGTCACAAATTTCATCCATACACTTCTAACTTTATTACAAACATAAAGGTTTTATGGTGTGATTACATTTCTAATTATTTAATTAGAAGAAAGAATGGAATTTATGTTGTCTCCCTGAAGATATATACCTAATGTAACATTTTGGCTATCCTCAGTATCAATTTTGACGGCTTCACAATGGTATCCCTAAAGGTAAACTAAGTACAAATATTTCTGTTTTAGACTAAAGTCACCGGACTATAATTACCACGGTGAATTTAAATTATTTACACATAAAATTCACCCTGGTAATTATTTGCATTTATATTTGCGTATCATTAAAAAACTTAAAAAAAACAAAGTTCAAGTAATTTTAAAGATCTAAAGTTGACTTTTTTTAACAAGTTTCTTAAGTCTAAATCTTACATGACTTCAATCTTTTTACATTAAGTTCGATGGTTTTACGATATCTATAAATAATAAGAAATACATGTATTAGTTTCCACTCTACCAAAGATTTTCTTATTAGTTTCAGTTGGTTGTCCTCGCTGTAGTTCTGTTCACCTGCTACGTGGCAGGCGATGACAGCTCCGATAAGGGCGACACTTTCAACAACTTCGATATTACCAAAATTATCAACATAATAAAGAAGGCCATGAAGAAACTGCCCACTGACCCCAAGGACGTGGTGGGAAAGATAACAAGCATCGGGCAGGATAAACCTTCAGCATAAGTGTTTATATTATTATAAAATCATATCAATTATTATAGTTTACAAAAAAATTGGATTTTGTTTATTTTCGAGTCTCGATTTGAAAAACCGAAACCCCCGACCAAAAAAGCTAGCAAACTGAGTGTGTAACATTCCTATCACACCTAACAAACGACCTGATGACCTTGAAGATCTGAGTCGATTTCCTCCAAACAAGCTAAGAACACTCTCGACAGATATACCTATCGAACAAAAAAACCGCATTAAAATCGGATCATCCGCTTGGGAGCTACGTTGCCTCAGACAGACACATACAAACACTGACACACACACAGTACACGTCAAACTTATAACACCCCGTCGTTTTTGCGTCGGAGGTTAAAAATTAATATGAATGCGTAATTTCTTTCAAATAGCCTAGACATTATTACATGTTTTGTTTTAAGAGCATAATTTTATTATAAAAAAAATCATATAATTATACATATTTTGGTCATTTATGTTTCCCACTGTAATGATAAAATTCTATGATGTTTATATAAGTATAATATTAAAATAGTTAGTTTTATATGAATTTGACGTAGTTGTCAGTTTAATATGTATAGAAAAGAGTCATACCTAATTTATTTTTAATGAAATTTTTGTCTCACTGATAAAAAGCAATATTTTAATTATTGCGCGTACATTTTTTTTCATGTTAATTAAACCCATATTAGAAAAAAAAACAATGACTTTCTTATAGTATAAATTAAGGTTGGGATATTATTTTCTTATTTATTTTTCTAATTTATTTTTAATGACTTTTTTGTCTCCCTGATAAAAGGCCATATTTTAATTATTTCATGTACATTTTTTGTCATGTTAATTAAACTCATATTAGAAAAAACCAATGACTTTCTTATATAAATTTGCGTTGCGTTATTATTTTCTTATTCAGTATCAGTTTTTGACAGTTTTAAAATGGCTTATTTGAAGGTAAGTTTCAATTCAATATAAATAAATTCTTCTTTTTTATATGTGTAAGTAATATTTTACATTTAGCGAAAATTTCTTACTCCTATTGCTTTCGTCAAATAACACTGTTCGTGACTAAATTTTAAAAATATTTAATTTTTACATGTACAGTCGACAACAAAACTAATGATAATTACAAATCATCTTATAGCTAAACGATTCTTTAAATAATATAAGTAATTAACATAATATGTATAAGATAAATATTAATAAATAATTAATCAAAATCGTTAGTAATTTTTAAAATATATTTTTATAAAATATATAAAAATATATTAATGTTGAAATCTTTAGTAATGCTGAATTTGTAGCCGACTGTACCATCTTACTAAAATTATTGATAATTATGACTTATGTAGATTATAGTTATTATATATGTAGATACTTATGTAGATTATAGATAGTATATTAGGGCTATTTTTATCTTTGGAAAATAATTTGGTCCTATTAGAACTCCTTTTTGAAGTCCGTCAAAAAAAGTCTGTCACATTACCTTATTACATAGCTTAAATGTAGTTCATATTCAATAGTTTTACCAGATATTAATAAGATAAAATTTTAGGTTTTCGTTCTGGTTCTATTATTCGCTGTCTTGGTGGCTGCTCAGGCGAACGCAAATGGAAATGATGATGAAGAAGAAGAAGGACTTATTAGGAATTTCATTAAAAAAGTCCGTCAGAACTCAAACATCTCAGAAAATTATAAGAGGATCAAATCGGATATAATTTAAATAAAATTATGAAAATTGGCTGTTATTAAATGTGTTTTTAATGATTTTCGTTACATTGTTATTTAAAATATTTACATTTGGCTGTATTTAATGCCGTGCGTGTACCATTAAAGTTTTGGGACTTTTCGGTTTAATGTTTGTTGCTTTGTTGCAGAATATATTTTTATTAAGGTTTATGACAACCATAAATATGAAAATTTGAAATAGACAAACGTAGGTAATGATTGCAGCCTAATGTTCTAGGCTTTTCTGGTTAACTTTACTCCATGGAGTGCATTATTTTGTTGGTGGTGTACCGAGTTGCTTATAACTGTACATTAAATGTTATGATCATAGTATTACACCTTCGCTGTGGATCAGATAAATGGGTACATAATGGCTTTATAAGCAGGGGAGTTACTGACAGCGTTATAAATAACAATTACTGGTACAGATAAACCGTACTTGAACAAATTTCAGTTATTTGTCTTGTTTTATTGCTACTTTGTGATACTGACTGTTAATTCTAATACCTACAGTCTAAGTTTTGTGTAAATTGAATAGTTGTTATAGAGTAAATTCTAGATAACAAATAATTAAAAGAAAGTGGAACACCTTGATAATGAAACACGTGTGTGCGAGTGACAGAGATATAATATTTTTTAATTAAAATGGGGTAGAATATACGACTATGGCGAATGACTAGGTCTTTATGGAGTGTTGAAACTCTAAGAACTGTTACTCATATTTTTACAACTAAGTCTACAGTGCAGTTTTTTGTAAATTCGATGTTTAATGAGTAAATTCTAGATAACAACAAATTAAAAGAACAACAAATTGAAAGAAAAGAAAGTGGACAACTTGATAATAAAACACGTGTGCGCTAGTGACAGAGAGAGATTACTTTTTAATTAAAATGTGGTAGAATATACGACTTTATAAGTCTTTATGGAGTCTTGAAACTTTAAGAACTGTTACTCATATTTTTACAACCCATAACCTAAACATGCACTTTAACTTTTTTGAATTTTGTAATTATGATATAACTCTACTAAGGTAACGACAAACATTAAATTCGTAACAGTGACTTCGAAACATTATAGCTGTGGGCAATAATTAAAACAACAGCTTGATCAATCGCTTTCCAGGCCCAGATACGAGTAAACTGGTAAACAAAATCAAGGCAAACGGTTAAAAATTTACTAACATGGTATTTCGTCAGAGTTGTTATTGTGTTAATAATTTTGTTTGTTATATATTGGCCCATATTCCCCACACGCTCCTTACTCATTCCTATATTATACTCTTACTCTTTAATCTCGCTTTTTAAGTGAACGCTCAGACAAAAGTCCTGCTTATTTACCCGCCACAAAAAGAAATGTTGCGTGTTCCAAATTGAAACATTAATCGTTTTCTCAAAAACGGAACCACTATTTTTTTCATTAAACACAGCGTACTAAGCACATGGATCGACTGTATAGCTGCAGCGTGCAAAGAAAATTTACAAGGATCTATACGACGGTGAAGAAGAAGACTAAGCACATATTAAACAATGCATAACTTTTTAATAACCGCTATATTATAATTGACAGCAAACATAAATTTTAAGTAGAACATAGTCGGCGATTGTTTGATCATGTCCGTTTGCGAACGCGTAGGCGTAAAAACAACCGAGCACTCAAATTACCCAACATTCAATTGACAAGATGGAGACACCTGGTAATTTGACAAAAACGCAGTAATTTACTCTAGCTTTCACACATCGGAATGCGATTGCCGCGCTATGATTCAGACTGGTGAATATAAAATGTGTATTGAATTAGCTCTGAACGCATACGTTATTTGTTTTACTTTTGAGTTTTTATTTGGACGTATATAAAGTACGGTAAAAGTTTTCTATGTGGTTTATACGACATATATTATAATAACTACAACATGCGTATAAACTCGTATGTTTTGTATTCAAATGGAACGCATATAATTTTCATTTGTTGTTGATATAATAAAAATATATAATAAAAAAACCTAAGAAACTCAACGACGTGTGCTCGAGTGTTCTTCAAATAAGCGTCATGTTTGATTAGGTAAGGCTTAATAAATGTAATTAAGGTCATCTATCGAACTACAATGTAAAGTTGAGCAACCGATAACAATAATTAGCTATTGTACCATGGGATTGTCGTGGAATAGACAATATAAGGTTGTAGGCAATATGTAAAACGTGTATATTACGAAGAAGAATGACTGTGTAATGTTAGTATGTATACTCGTATCATTAGAACTGCCTATCGATGTATCAAGCAATTTTATACAGCAGTAAAGTGAAGTGTCCTAGCAGATTATTATATAGATTGAACATCTACGACTACGTGCATGAGTGTATCATAAGATTTTTATAAATTAGGCTATTTGATCATTTTGTGATATTATACGTTTGTCCTTTTCATGGCAGATTACTATTAAGAAGTCTTCAATGACAGCAAACTAAAAGTATTCGAATCTGAATGCATTGACGCCTTTAATAAAAGATTCCACTTTTTAAAGGCACTCTGGTAAAAGAATTGAAGAGCAACCGCAGAATGTCGAAATCGAAGTCAAACATACCGTTATTGAGCGGCGAAAGGAACATATAGTAACAATTTTTAATTATCATAATTAAACAAAAAATTAAGTTTGAAAAGCAGTTTCTATAGAGGAGAACAGGCAAGAATCGATACTATCAGCACTTTTAAAATGGAATAGGATATTTAACTTATAGTAAAATTAGTACAAGAGCTAGACCCCATGACTCATAGGAAATCCGGCAAGATCGTTTGTTTGTATTTGGTAGGTAATTTTTTATACACCAACAATATAGCGGATATGCCACCGAGTATTATTTATTAATAGTAGGTACTAGGGCATTTAAGTTACCACAAAAATATGATTCATAGACGTTAATAATCACACTTTGGTTCAATTTATCTTATTATTGTATAAAGTAGAAATCTTGTCTATCGTCCTATAGTTAAATTTAAGTTGCTACAAGAGTAGTTTCTCTAGTTACCAATATAGCAATAGCAATAGCAATAGCAATATAAGTATTGACTTAAAAGTTCCTCTTTAGAAACTAACAGATAGTTGAAACAGTTATTTGCATCTCAAAATGTAAAAAGTAATTAGCATACTAGCGACCCACCCCCGATTCACGTATAAACTTTCCTGTCCATCAATCCGTTGCGTTGTTACACAAACAAACATAGGGAGGGGCTGACAGTCGGCTGAAAGAGACTTCTTTATAGAGTACTAGCTGTTACCCGCGACTCCGTCCGCGTGGAATTTTATATCAACTTTGAACCCCTTTTTTCCAGTTAAAAAGTAGCCTATGTTTTTTCACAGGCTCTAGACCATCTGTGTACCAAATTTCATTACAATCGGTTCAGTAGTTTTGGCGTGAAAGCGTAACAGACAGACAGACAGACAGACAGACAGACAGACAGACAGACAGACAGACAGACAGACAGACAGACAGACAGACAGAGTTACTTTCGCATTTATAATATTAGTATGGATGTAATGATTATAGCAACTCTAACATCGTGATTGAGTTAAAAACCCCTTAAATCCTTTATAAAAAAGCTAGTCATCTCAAAATGTAAAAAGTAATTAGCATACTAGCGACCCACCCCCGATTCACGTATAAACCTTCCTGTCCATCAATCCGTGGCGTTGTTACACAAACAATACATACGGCGGGGCAGACAGTCGGCTGAAAGAGACTTCTTTATTTATGTCATGATTATAGCAACTCTTACATCGTGGTTGAGTTAAGAACCACTATGGCCCTTAAGTCCTCTATAAAAAAGCTAGTCTAAAAATTTCGGTGACTCATAGGAATTTAGGTCAGGTTCATTTGTTTTACTCTTGCTCGGTCGCTTTCGCATGCATCCGGCTTGGCGTCCTTCACACGTCTCGCTACAAAGTACACATGTCGTGATCCAACTGTGTGCAACCGGCCTTATCTCTACGTGTTAGACGCATGTTACGCACCTACGTTCGTGTGATCACACCTTAGATAAGCGGACGTGATTTATCGACGGCTTGTTCGTTAATTTGTCTTGTTGATGGATTCTTGTATCAAACGTTTATGATATTAATTTTCGTTTATTTCCTCATACTGCGAACCTGTTATGAAGTGTGTGTTTGAATTGTATGTACCTGGGTTTTGATTGTAATTCGAAATTCAAATTCAAATTATGAATATATTAATGTCTATCATTCAATCACAGATAAAAAAAACTGTATACTTACTGTATCTGTGTAACACTAGCCTTATAAATACATGTTAAATATGCATTTAATGGTAACACCTTACATGAGATAATAGGTAACACCTTACATGAGATAATAGTATAAGTTATTGATTGATACGATACGCCTCAATTTGTCTTTTGCTGGATGCTGGTATAACGCGTTTTCGTCTACATTGTACTAAATGATTTGGAGACTATTGGTATTTTGTTACGTGATAATGGAATTTCTAAAGAGAGTTAAGAACGTCACAGATATTGTAAATATTCAAATTTAATATAAATAATTTCTTAATAACACAATTCAGCGTGTCTTCTAACATGATATCATCAGACCATGTTATGAAGCTCATGAAGTTCCCGTACAAGAAATCCGATTAGCCTTTAAATAATTAAATGATCTTATAAGGCTTTTTACAGTTTTTTTATTAGTTAACTAGGTACCTATTGAGATTAATTGCGTGCAAGTTGTCTGTAATTTGTATTACGTTGACGTATGCAATGTTATGTCACGATGTCTTTTTCAGTAGCACGGTGTAGCGTTCGAGTTTTTTAAAAAAGTACCCACATTTTTAATTTTCATATATTTAAAAATTTTGTTATAATACGATCAATAGTCCAAGAAAATAGACCTTATGATTTGTGAAAGTTATCATTACCATCGGTTAGCTTCTAATTTTGATTTTAGCCAAATAATGACGTTTTCATGTAAAATTTTATGTTCTATAACTTTCGTATAAGGTATTTTTTCTAATACTAACTGTTTCCCTAAAATTAAAAAAAAGTTTTTTTTCTGTTTTTTTTTTTTCACAAGTTCTCGTCTGTGAATTTCAAAAAGACTTTCACTGTTCGGTTAAAGATCTCTTTCAAGTTTTTATCTGAAAACCGTATTTAAAGCTCTATTTTCTTAGACTACAAAACGCAATGAATGAACGGGCATTAGAACGTTGTATTACTTACGTAATTGCAATAGCTTCGGGCGCAAAACGCAACGTTAATTTAAATCAATACCCTCGTTATGTCAAGCCACATTAATACTATACATATAATTAACTTGAAACAGATGTCATACGAATGAAATACTTACAACCATGCTCGCAGCGAGTTTAGTAGAAGTGCTTTTTTTCTCAATAGTTTCTCGATAAGTGAAAGATTGTAATAACATTTATAAGCTAGCTGTTGCCCGCGACTCCGTCCGCGTGGACTTTTATATAAAATTTTGACCCACCCTTCCCCCTTTTTACCCTTTTTTCCAGTTAAAAAGTAGCCTATGTCCTTCCCCAGGCTTGAGACTGTCTTTGTACCAAATTTCGCTGTAATCGGTTCAGTAGTTTTAGCGTGATGAAAAGACAGACAGACAGAGTTCCTACTTTCGCATTTATAATATTAGGATGAAAGTGTGGATATAAAAAAGTGCACGATATAAACTTGAATTATTACAACGATTACTGGTTGGGTCTTTTTTATCTTATAGTGTAAAGTTAGTAATTAATTAGGTACTTTGAAGATATTTTTTGAAAAAACGTTTTTTACATATATAAATATATATTTTTATGTATGTTACGATTGTGGGAATCTTTTTAGACAAGGATTGTTACGTGATTGAAATAATACATAGGTACTTAAAACATCTTATGTATAAAGTACAGGATATGGAAAGCTGAAAAAAGAATAATCGGCTGTAGAGTCAATTCCAAGCCTCAGGCAATCATTCCCTGTATCATCTACTAATCTTTGCCATGAAAAAGTTTACAATTATTGCTCTAAATGTAATAACATGAACACCTATAAATTAGCATTGCTCAGTGTATCACTTAAATACCTGTTATTAAACAGTAAGTACATTTCCAGTTGCAATCATTTATTATTTCAACTAACTGGTTATTCCATATACCGTTATCTTAAGGATAATGAATAACACTTTGTGCTATAATCAGGCGATGACTTGCTATGAAATAATAATCATATAGTCTTATTGAATTATTTTTATAAATTAATGATAGTGTTTTTTTGTTTAACTTTGAAGTGAAGCTTTCGTAATTTAATTTTATATAACAATAACAATATTATTTATTGAAATATTTGGGAAGTAAAATTACAATATAAGGCATTTTCAAAGACTTCCTCATTCCTTCGTTACGTAAATACTTTGCACAATAGCAGTATACCTACTAATGATCCTATGAAATGTCTGATCTAGGCGACCAAGAAAGCTAATATCTACAATTCATAGCAAACGCTACAACATCTGACGCGTATTGAGTTGAATTCCTGGTGCCTTGTCAATTAGTTACCAGAAAGCATAGTATAATAACACCTAGAACCGCAATGTTAGAACGTAAAGTGAAGCCATTTTAAAGTAGACAATTTTGTCTACTTACATAAATCGTGGCGACACAGTGCTTTGCATTAAAATTCGTATGTTTTTCGTAGATAAATTTTATTCGGTGGGCTTGTAAGCGTGTTATCGAGTATACGAACTTGCTTTTTTCACTTACATATACACAGTTTTGGCTTGGCGGACCAATTATTAAGGGACACTCAGTCTATGCGTTATACGTCTATGCCAAAATTAAATAAATTGTAACAGACTTCAGTACCTACTGCATACACAGAGTAAAGTTGCACCATAATTTATTTACTGTGGGTGGCCAACATGTTTTTGTAATGAGATATTCAACATAGCGTAGTAATAAACCAAATTAAGATTTTGCATCGTTTTGTCAAGCAGCTATTTGCCCTTAGGCCCCACGATCCAATGTATCAGTAACCTAGATTTGATAACAATTTGATTGCTCACTTTTGCCCAATGCATTGCAAACGTTGATGTGTAAGTACTTATTAGACGGTATTATAAAATTTTACGGTAAGCAAATGTGGACTCGCGTTTTGGTGAATGTTGCGTCATTTTAAATATAATATCTATCTTGGTAATGAGAATACGTCACGCAGTTTTTAAAAGTGTTCTTTATTTTATATAACGAGTAGAGCAAGGGTTTTCTTCATATCGTGGGCGACACCAGGCTTTCGAAATTCATCACAGGAAATAGTGGAAGATTAAATATCGTGAACGTGGCGAAGTCAGTCTTCGTGGTCTAAGCTTCGATTACAAATTCTGCATTTTAAAACTGTATTCTTTATCGATTGCCCATTGAATGTCTTAATTTGTCGAAATAGGTTCTATATCTGGACGTAAAGTCCAGATATCCAGTCTCTGACATAATATTTTTCTTTTATAACATAGGGAGCAATCCAGCAGGTCAGCCACCCGATGGAAAGTACTATTATTACATTCAATATTTTCATACTTGTCGATGTTTATTTTTTGGTAATGATCATTATACAAGTTTGACCATGAATAAATTGAACGTCCGGTGGTTTCGGTGAAACATTGATCTTTTGAAATATATATCTAGTAATTGAAATAGGAAATAAAACATAAATTTAAATTAAGCCTACCATTGACTAATGCTCTAAGTAATAATATTACGATCAATTTGAATCATTAATTAAGTATTAACTTTAAAGAGAATCCTCCCACGAAAGTTGCCCAATCATTGCGTGGTTATATCACGATAATTACCATGATTGTGATTTAAGATTCATGGTTTTGGTTACCAAATAATTCATATGGGTAATATAATAATTATGTATATTATTTCACTAGAAGATTGGATCTAGTATTGGAGTTAATGACGATTTCTTATCAAACGAATACAAATGGTGCACCCATTGAACTATTTATATCGCAAATAAAAGGTAACTCATATTCTTTTTCGAACTTTAGGCTGTTGTATCTACCAAGTTTCATAAAAATCTGTGAGTTAGGTGTGAAAACTTAATAAAAATTCACATTTTAATATGACTACTAAGTAAAGAACAAATAGTAAGAGTTTAATACCCATAAGTCTTGTTTGTGCGGTACAATATTATACTTCTCGCAAATGCGATATCGATCTTAAAAATAATAAATCAAATTAGCATGTACTCAGAGTTATCAAATTCAGCACTGTGAGAGCAAAACACACAATAGCTTAACATTCCTATTAATAACTTTATTAGCATTGTAGAAAAAACCTCGTTATATAAACTTCACGGTCAATTCTGGTAACCTGGTACACATGTTTCTTTATAATTGTTATTAACTAGCGCTTCAAAATCATCTCTGTACTTCGAGCAATATTCTAAAAAATACCTAAATCGTTTCGGTTATGGAATCATAATAAGCGATATTTTTGCTGATTCATTTTTATATTATAGATTATTTCATTATTGAACTTTAGAGAAAAACTAGTGTGTTGAAATAAATTTCTAAAAATTTCCTGTTAAATTCCCATTGAATAATTTTCATAAATTTTTAATAGAGGATATATACATTTCATTAAAGCTTAAACGTAGAATCTATTAATATTTACCCTTCGGGTAAATTTCGGAATAAAGCCCCTCAGTATCTTGTTATGATCTAGTAATGGGTTCAGGTCGAGAGACTTAATACATACTTAATTCATTTCTATTGCAGTATGATTGAAGATAATTGAGCAGCCAAATGATAGTTCTAGAGCAAACATTACACGACATTTTATCGGTAATATTACCAAGCAGGTTCGATTTTCGTTTTGCATGTTATGAATAAATCTTTAAGGTTGCCTTTAGTTCATAAATACGGTCCTTAGACATAAGAATTACGTCTTCATTAATTTACTGTTAACATTGAATCTTTCTTTCCATGCTTGACTTTCTTTAATAATAAAGACACAGCCCGAAAAAATACCGGATGAATTTTAATTTCAGATCGACAAAAATATGTTCATCTAAGCGAAATAAACTGTTTAAATGTTTTCTATTTTTTTTACAGAATTTTGACCGAAAATAGAGTTATCAATAGAGATCATACACTTTCAATTGTTGCATAAATGTAATGTCTTTCGTTTAGTACGAAAGTGAGCGTGAAACAATTAATTAAAAATTTGAAGACGTGACTGAAGATCTAATCACTAGACTGTTAAATTGCAATTCTTCAAACGGCATTTAAAGAATAATCATTTTATTTACGTTTTGAATTTAGTATTGCAAAGGATGTGGTAAGAAAAATTACGTAGGAAATGGGAAGGTTTGTATTGCGTAAATAGGGTATAAATCAGATACTGTGTCCTATTGAATGTCAAAGCGTGCATTGTAGGAACGTTACTACAATATCGTTGGCTCGCTTTAACAAAATAGAACAGAATAATGTTTATTGTATGTACATTGTATAATAATTGTATGGACTTATATCAGACTAGATGTGCCCCGCGGTTTTACCCGCGTAGTTTCTGTTCCCGGGGCAATACTGTAATGAGTAATCCTATGTCTTAATCTAGGGTACCACCTATCTACATACCAAATGTCAACTAAATGGGTCATAATATAAGGAATAACAAAAACACATCCATACATTCTCACAAATTGTCACATTTAAAATATTAGTAGGATAGGATAAAGTCTAGAGACCACACTTATGGTCTATATCGTGCTCGTGTTTGAATTTTTTTTTGCCTAACCTAGTCAGATAGTTTTTAATACAATGTGCAATCTGGGCGTGCCAGCATCTTGCGCATTCACACAGTAACGTGACAGAAAAATCGTTATTGTCTTTTTACGCCATTAGCGCAAAAAGATTTTTATCATAGATTGCGCAGACGGCAGAACCCAACTACGCCTTAAATTCCGACAATCTTTTGACAATTGAATTATTATTCGAAGCTGTTCACACATTTAGTACAGTTATTTAATGGAATCGGGTCAATGTCACTGGTTTGCTTGAGTTTACTCTTATTATAGTATTTCATACGTAATTGGTGGGTAAGTATTCATGGTATTTTATTTTTTAACACGCTCATATCAGTTCGTATCTTAACTATGGGTTTCATAAATTTCAACATCACCTGTTTGTAGTTGAGCTAGGCTTTGTAAAAATATTATTAGGTGTTCCTAATATATAAAAATATTACTCCAACAGGAGACGGCACGTTCTTTTATATTTACACAATTAAGTTGTTAAATATATATACAGTCTTCTACTTAATTCCAGAGAAATAGAGTAAGACAGACAATAAAATTTCCTGATTATTTTACTGCTCGAAGAATCGAAATGGATTATTTATTTGTATATTAAGCGTAAGCTTTTTTACTTATTCAAATAAAAAAAAATACTTTTGAGAAAAATGCAAGAAAGCATTTTGTTCTAAATACAGAGCTTTATTTCTTAATATTATTTAAAACGTATACCTACCAGGTCAATGACATGTTAATTATGTGTAATCTACCGCATTAACTGGCTATAAAAATTCGTGTCTTAATGTTTCCGTTCAATAAAATTTATTATCTGCTGTAGTTCTGTGAACCATACCGTTTTATTCCTGTGAAACCGTTTCAGCTAGATTGCTATCAGGTAAAAAAGGGTTATGTTAACTTTATTACTGTTCTTGCAAGCAAGAAAGAAGTTGTGTGTAAGCTGTACAAGCTTAATAAAAGAACATCAAAGTCTTATTGGCTTGCGCGTATCTTTTTTGTTTCCTTGTACGTTACATCGGTAAAGCAAAACTTCTGCAGCGTTTTGTTTGTGATATTAAAGCGTATAAACTTCTTTGAAAATAAATTGCTCATATCTATACTATCTATTTGAGATATGTTGGTCTGTTTATCTGTTTATGTTTCACATAGCAAAGGTGCGATGTTATGTTATATATAATGTAAAAAACAAATAAGGTAGAAATAAGTTTTTAATGTGTTAAAATCTATTTAGGGGTGTATTATTTTTTTTTGCTTACACTTATTAAGGGATATTCAATAATCAGGCAATAATGTTCTAAGCATGGATTACTTATTATTCATAAGTCATGCAATATGGGTAAACACGAAATAAAGCTTAGTGTATAAATTTTACAATTAAATTAATCAAATACAATATTGAATATGAATAAATGATGACTAATAAAAATCTATCGGTCTGTTTTTATTATAAAAATCCCCTCCTCTGAAATCGTACCAAATTTAATATCTTTAAACTTTGCTACATTATGAGCTCGGCATTCGCTGGTGAAGCCGCCACGGCTATAGAAGTCGATGAAATCCATGCTCAGTATAGTAAAAAGTAATATAGGAATAGTTAATGATCCCCACGTTTTTATTTCAGTCCAACATAACTATTTATTTATTTTCTAATTTCAAGTATTTAACGAAATTGTTTACAGAATATAGGATTTTAAATTTGATCATCGTATTCTACGATATTGGCCTGACATTTGATACCCATATTGAGGGGGTTGAGGAAAAATATGTATCCGTTATTTTACCGGCGGCCATCTTAGATTTACAATGTTATTAATTTTATCAAATTATTAAATTGTATTTAACGAACGTATGTCAACGAAATTAAAAGTTACCAAATTTCAGATCAATCTGACAACAGAAAGGTACTTAAATTTCAATTTCTAATTTTACTCAAACAAATACCGTACCTACCCGTAAATATCGACCCGTCGAGCTAAATAAAACGGTTTAATAATAAAAATATATTAGTCTTGATTAGAAGCTTATTTAGAATCGACGCATAATATTATCACCGCGATATAGAGACATTTGCAATTAATCAAATGCAATAAAATAAATCCTATATTAATCAGCAGTTTTTATGTTAATCGAGGTCAATCAGTGACCAATTACTTGATACAACATTCGAGAATTTGCATTCCGTTCCAACATTAATAAGTCTCGGTAACTATTGACAATATCAACCTGTTATTTCGACTTCGGAATTACAGAATTGTAGCTAATTGTTAATTAAACCTTTTCAATATTGAATTTGAAAAATAAAACTTTACGTGTTGCTTAACCGTTCATGTTTTTATGTACATCCTCATAAGATTATCTTAAAAAAATTTAATGTTGATTAATTAAAAGCGATCGTATATATGTATATAGTACACGATAGTTTTGATAATGTGTGTTTATGTGTTTTTGTAAATTCACTCTTCATAAAATACCTATTAAAAATATATTGTTTCGTTTTTAATATTATGTTTAAGTATAGTCTTAAAATTCTACACAATTTATTTCCAAAACGAATTACGACTTCAATTATCAACAGCTTTCTAAAATCCAAAATTTCATCTATAGAATTAACTTATGAAACGCCAATTTAATTGACGACAAATAGGTTTCATTAGAAGTCGTAACTCGTAACACTAAAAATGTTTAAAATTCGCTCAACCATTAAATGACAGATTGTTGATAATAGCAGTGTCAGTTGCCTGTAATTGAAGTAACTTAGATTATGAAATCGGTATTTGGATTAGCACCCATAGCTTATCTGTGAGCCGTATAATTAATAGATCACTCGAACAGTACCAATATTGCGGAAGCGAAGTGTCTAAATACTATGCTATAATTAAAGCTTACGTCTAAAGGTGGCTTCACACTGTCTGTCGTCGTAATGTCGTCACATCTAAACTATATTATTGTATGTTTTTATATTTATTTATTACATATACCAAAATTCACAA
>JADANM010001810.1:7462465-7487309 GCA_026213755.1 Eurema hecabe
AACTGATTTCGCCTAAATTCGGCATGCAAATACATTAGAGTCATCAGCTCATTGAATTTTTATCCGGTTAATTGGTTTTTGTACTATGGGATGGTCTTGGCTATTTTTTCAGGTTCTAAAAATAGCATTCACGATGAACGTTATAAAGTAGGTACTCTTATTAATATCAGTATAGGCAGTAGAGATTACCACTTATAAAGTCAAGATAACTGAAAAAATTACTAACAAAATTTTACAAACCCAAATAAGGATTGTACTAGATTCCGATTACAGCAGTTAGCTAAGTGAATGCTGAGATTCTGTCACACAAATCAGTGTGATAACATCGGGGACCTATTCGCCGACAGACTAATAGACAAGCCGGCTTGAAAGCATTACCGCGTCAAAACAATGAATATGGCCCAAATAGATCGCGTTTGTTTAAGAAATCAACTTGAATTATTTTTGCAGAGTCATTGTAAATAATACAATTTGTTTCCTTTTGATTGTTCCTACATGTATAATAATCATGTGAGTTAATAATTAATATTAAGGAACATTAGACAGGGTTTGGAAGCAGTATTGCGTCTTAAAAAAGCACATGAACCAGTGTTGGCTTAAGACTTACACTATGATTGGAATCTTTGTATTTATAATCAATAACTTAGTATTTTAAAATATTACGTATTTTGGGACTTTTACGTATTACGATTATATGTGGGTTATATCGCCCACAGATTAATAGATGGGATAGATATTTATATTGCTTTGAAAATTTTACAACCATTTAATTTTCTTTCCATGCCAATACACTGTTTTGTTATGAGCACTTAATCATTTTGTTAGGTTTAAAAAGCCTAAGGTTATAGAAATTGCAATAATCGAATGTCCATTTCGCTGACACATTATAGGTCGTAATAGGTACATATAATATTGTGATAGCTTAAGAAATTGATTAGGATTTACATTGTTGCGACGTCATTAGCAGTTTGCATGTCAATCTTTAATAAATATTAAACTACCTAATATTTTCAACCAACTGCCAAAAAGTGTAGAAATAGAGACTGTATTATTGTATTTTATCTATACTAATATTATAAAGAAGTAAATCTTGTGTGTTTGTTAAATTATAAGGGGTAATCTGGGGATCTACTGAACCGATTTTAAAAATTCTTTCACCAATAGAAAACCACATTATTGCTGAGTGTCAAAGGCTATATAAAAAAGGATTGTTAACATTATGCCCAACGAAGTGGGCACGGGTCAGCTAGTCGTTTATAAACTGATTTTAGCCATGATTCCCATTAAAGTTGGAGTGGTTGGAAATCTGCAGAATCTTGGTTCTTTGTAAGAAGTAGTTAGAACTAGATCGCTATGGATAGTTTATATAATATTAAATTTCATATGTGTTGATTCTTTCGCAATTTCTGGTTTTTGGTGGGTTATATACTATTTATTAATAAAACAAATGAAAAAAAAATCACTTACTGCAGAGAGTTTAATTTTATTAAAATATTTCAGCAACGTAATAATATATTTCCCTATCGGCTATGTTAATTAGAATATATCTCAGATACGACTGAGTACAATTCTAATATCATAAACATTAATAACCTTCCTACAATCACAAGCAAAATGAAGTTTACTATGTTTAATAGTTGCATTAAATCAGGTACCCTTTACTCACTTTGTTATTTCGTATTTTGTTATAATAAATCACTCATTGTATGTTTTATATATTTATCTAGGTCTTAGATCAATTATCGTAATTGCTATATATACATTTTAATAGCTAATTACGTAATGAAGTAATTGTTTATTATTATTATATTATTAGTATCACACTGATGTACAAATTTACTTGTGGGGGTGTAGAAAATTTAACTTGTACAAAAAAAATATTGACTCGTCAACTGGAAATCGTGGGTTTTTTATAGGAAATGACATTTTATCTTACTGGTTTATAAGTACCAGGTGGAAGGAAATGAGAGTTATATAACAGTGATAGAAATATTGGAACACCGTGAAGTTCTGGTCGCTAAAGCCTTTATGTGTTTCAGAATTATTTCCGCAAGAAAGAATAACAGAGACACAAACTTTGTTAGACAAGACAGATTTATTAAATGAATATGTTATAATAATAATCTATATAAATAAAAATGAATCGTTGTTCGTTAGTCCGATTAAAACTCGAGGACGGCTAAAGGGATTAATCTTATCTTAGTCTTAAAATATTCTTGGAAGTCTAGGGAAGTTTTAAATGGTGAGAAATTTTCGAATAATTGCCGGGAAAACTATAAAAACCGTCCTTTTCTATTTCCCATACAAACGTTCAAACGTCAATTATAGATCTTATTACTGATCTAATGTCACTTAATATAAAAGAGTTCGTATAACGACGTAATATCCTTATTATATCCGTGCAAAGTCAAAGCGGGCTGCTAGTATCATATATAAATTACACAAACAAGCAGAAGTAACAACATTAGGTAGATAAATTAAAGTAAATCATGTGCAAAAGTATTACGAATTACCATTGCATAGCAGTACCTACTATGGTGGGTGTAAAGTCATTGACGCGGTTCACACCATTATTTTATAACGATTGTTGTTAGCGTTATATCGTTATACTAAACTTAGCCTAGTCTAAATCTTTCCTGTAAATTTATAGACTACAACATGGCCGTTTATAATAGGGCTTTTGCAACGGCGTTGTAGCGAAATACTAAAAAAGAGATTTTTATTCTATAACAACGTAATGTGGATAGTGCATACTAGTTTGTTAATGTTCAATTATTTATGGAAGTTACGTAATACATTAAGCCCAACGAGCTAAATATATTTTAAAAACACACGACATAACTGTATCGCTTTTTAAATAAAGCTCATTAAATCGTCTCATTACAAAATGAAAGGGAAATTATGTAATACTTAAACCGTCGAAAGTAAATTCACGAGTGGATGAAAATTGTATCGCGAAAAAATTCAAATGTTTATTGAAGCGTGAAGTCTATACATATAGATAGTAGCTAATTCGGTGATGCGCATAATTACATAATTGTGAAAAAGTATCGTCAACCGTCATTCATGATCGCTTTGAGCTTCTCAATTCTATAATAACCAGTTATTTAAACCGTTTAATTATATTAGTATGACTTAAGTGAGAGCTTTATAATAATGTCATTCATTAATCAAGCCTTTTAATTTTTAAGAATATAGGTCCAGTGGCATATGAAGAAATACGTAATAACTAATTAAAAACTATAATGAAAACAGCACGAAATAAATATTAATATGCAAGCCAATTATTTTTTAAACTAACGTGCATAATTTCATTATAAATTCAGTTTCTCGAACAACTTTGTAGCCAATAGCGACACGCCTATAACTGCTAACAAGAATCAAAATTCCTACAAAATACTGTTACAATTTATACAGAACTAGACTTTCTACCTATTTTTAAATCAAATTGCGGCTCGTTATTTTTAAAAGCACTAGTTTATGCGAGAAGAACTGTATTGTGACTGCGCTTCGGCCACATAAATCAGAGAGTCGCTGGAATGCATACAAATTAGACCAGTTAGTTTTCGACATGTTGTGAATATTCAACTAAAAAGCAGTGTCTTTTAGAATTTTCTTAACGTTATTTATTGTTAAAAACTCCCTATTATTACTATAAATTTAATATAATATTAAACTGTCATAAGGTTTCTTCATCAGTATACCCTTTAAACTGATAATCGATATGCTATACAAATAAATATGTATCTATTAGAGTTATATATGCACTGTATATATTATATTTTATGCCCGTGAACCCCTTCCCGATAAGGTTAAACGGAACATAATAATAATTATTATAAAATGTCTTTATTGTTGATACAAACCTAGAAACAAGAAATAAATTAAAGGAGAAACGGCAAAAGTGCGCTGACTAGACGTAATAGAGAAGATAGAAATTGGTCTACATTTATTAATTATACATTACTTAAAAACCTATTCCCCGACGCTTATGGTTATCCTATGAGGATGTATATTTCCAATCAAATAGTAACTTCTTAGTAAAAAATGCTCCAAAACTTCGAGTATAATATAATATTATACATACCTATTACCTACTGCGTATTGTTTTACATTCGGTTTGAGACATGTTGGAACATACCAGAATCGGAGTAATACTTTGAATATCTAGTCCGATTTGCAAGCCACATTTACTCGCTAGCTATGAAAATAAATTGCAAATCGATCGCTCCCGGCCATTCCTTTTCAGTCACGAGAAATGCATTGCGACAAAACGAATTTACAAACACAATTACGGAAATATTATCAATTAAAAAAACGTAATGAAAAGCTCAGAAATTTAAATAAATTCAAAACTTATATAAGTTATACGTTATGTTATGTAATGGTGAGAATATTGAAAAAAGGATAAAATAATTTTCTTTTTGTTATTTTAACAAAAAAATAATCAAGCCAACATATAGGGATTATCTCTATATCATTCATATCCATTTTAAAATAAAATACATGTATAAACTTGTGTTTTTTAAGCAATTAGTCTATTAGATAGCCTATTTGTCAATTTTAAACACACCTTCGCAATTTTAACTTGTTCATTAAAATATATGTAAGCATAGCGACATATTTTTCCCTTTTTTGTTAAGAATATGTAATCTGCAATAGATACTTATGTATATTGACAACGCCCAGTTAATTATGAAAGTAGAATTACACGCGAAAAAGGATATTAGGTTTTTTTTGTCAAGATTTACGAGCGGCCGTTCTTGTGAATCGATTGAGGAACACACACACGCACACACATACGTATTTTCGTAACTAATCTGTGGATAAGTACATGACATGTATTAAAAAAGAAGTTTCACTTTTTTTTGCTCTATAAATATAAAATAACATAGCAAACTCCATTATAAACTATAGTCAGTAATTGCACTTGTCCAATTTCGTATTTATTATATTATGTATATTACTTCTTCTCGACGGTGGTGACTGGTGGTCATCATAAAGTTAGACTCATAGCGCTCTTCCCTGACCCCTGTCTATTTGGAGTATTCATTGATAAGAACCATTTCTTGACGTCTTTATTAGAGAGTTATTATATAGATGATTGCTTTGGCTATTTGAAGCAAACCTCTCTTACTAATTCATTGCTAATAATTTATCTGCTTTAAAAACTTTTAAATGTATATTTGGAAATAACGTTTTATATTTTAGACATCTTTCAAACCTTACAGTCTGGCGTGGACCGTCCTTGTACTGTTTAACTAATTTGTTTCTAAATTATATAAAACAAAAAACTGCGTATAAAAACCTCTGTCTAATACTAAATTATTGTATAACAATTACCTCTAATTACCGTGGTGTTGATTGCAGTGACCTTGTGGTTAGAAATTAATATTTATTTCTCTGTCGTGAGCGGCCACGGTAGCATTTTTTATGTCTAAGCGACCACCTGATCGTTGTGAGAATTTGTATGAAGCCGGACTTGAAATTTTTTACCTACACGAAAAAACTTAGAATATTTTTGAGACTAAATATTATTATGAACACGAGGGTGCAGTTTCAGGATGTTTATAACATAGCACGGTATTAGTTTTTAAAAGTTTATTCTAATAAAAAGCTTTGCAATAAAACTCATTATTAAGAGAGTTACAGATGATAAAAATATGCTATTTCTCCATTTTTAAATCATACATTATTATTTAATATAACTTATAACAAAAGCTATTTTTACAAAATTTTTGTAATGGCAACATTCGCTTGATTGTCAAAACTCTTATTCACCTTCATTTTAAATTTTATTATTACGTAAGCAAAATAGGCGAAAAACATTCAAATACTCATTTCAACAGTTGCTCTACTAATTTACTTCATAATTAATTAACATACTCGCGTAGGTTTTGATCGGGTTTCCACTTCCTAGCCATTTCAGCAATTTGCAATTAGTGGTACCTACAAGGAAGGGATTAGGCGAATGATTATAAAACCACAGTTTTAACTGATTTGCATAGCCTAAGTGTATCGTGTATTGCGAGACCTTTCATGTTTATTTGTAACGAGTATTGCCAACTTCTTGTGAGATAAGATAAAGCTCAACGTTTCTGTAAGACTTCGAACAGGATATTTGTATTTATTTTGATACAGACACTTTCCACTATTCTATGTAGAAACATCGACGAGATTTAAAGTATGCTCAATGTATTCAAAAGATTGTCTGTGGAAGAGTAACATACAACTATATGTTTAAAAATCAATAACTTTCGCATATATCATACTGGCTGTAGCTCGCGACTTCGTCCCCGTTGATTTATTTTTCCATTATTTCTTCGCTCCTATTAGTTGCAGCGTGATGTTATGTAGCCTAAAGCCTTCCTCGATAAATTGTCTATTCAATAAAAAAAGAATTTTTCAATTCGAAACTAGTAGTTCCTGAGATTTGCGCGTTCAAACAATCAAATTCTTCAGCTTTTTATATTAGTACCTATAGATTAGTAACTAAAGTTCATGACAGCTTATAAGCAGTCCAATTCTGCTTTTACAGGTATAGTTGTTCCAGTAAAAAGCAGTTTTGCACATCGTCACAGTTAAGTGAGCTGAAGGCCCATTTTTTCGTTTCAAAGATTTTTATTGTTATATCTCTTTAAAGTCATGAAATCATTTCTTCTTCCCTTTTTATTCCTGTAAAAAATTAAAAAAAAATGCAATATGTAAGTATACAGATATAAAGCTACTCGAGTTTTTAATTAAACGAATAATAACTGCGTAATAACTGCGTTATAGGTATAACATAAGTACATTAATTTCTGTTCTTATTTTTATTTTAATTTATTCTGATCGACCTGTTACCAACCATTAAAGTTTATTAAGTTCAATTTAAGAAGTAAAAGGAAATAGCGGTGCCTTTTGCATCTCGTGGCAAATTTATACTTCCTCTTATGAACAATTAGCTAACTAGTTTTCGTTCCCGCGACAATGCCGAGTTCACCAAATTTCTATATATATATGTATATTTATTTAAAAACAGGTTCAGGTAATACAGATTACTATTAAGCTTTGAAACAAAATAGCAGAAAGCGCTATATTCTATAATCTTTATCTTACAGACCTGGTTTTGTGTTATACCAATCCCGAACTCCACTACGAATGTTTTTCTTAACGATTCAGATGTGTATGATAAATACACTGATGATCTGAATCGTTAAGAAAAAAAAGTTAGATATATTCTGCCTGTATGCTAAATTTGGGCCAATTAATTCAGTAGTTTTAACTTAGAAGAGTAACAATCCTTCGTATACAATCTTTCGCGTGTATAAAATTAATTGCTACTTTCGTTTGTGCAAACAATATAATTACAGAATGCCGAACCAATTTGCACGGCTACTACTAGGCACACTCTTTGTATAAAAAGTGTTTACGTAACAGCGCAGTGACAAGACAATTTGCAGAAATTCAATAGCCCAATAATATGAAGTACAAAAACACTGTCGCTAAACGTGAATGAGATCAAGCTATTGAATTATTATGTTCACTTTTTACGAGTTTTATCATTTTAGTGAAGGGGAAACCGTTTATTGCAAATCAGATCAAATTATCATTTTCAATCAGCTTAAAGTTTTACTTTTTTGCTAAAAGACAATCGTATTATTATTTTTTCAATTGATCTTTTATATATCTATTTGTCTTTTGTACCTTATAAATGAGGCAATTTATAGATAGTGTAACTTTTTGCAATAGGTAATATTAATGTTTGCACTTTCAAAACTGTATAGAATGATGGAAACGTAATAGTTATTTCTATACCCAAAACAAAAGTAAAATTATTATTAGCTTTTTAAGTATTAGAATTTTAAAATGATTTATCCTGCTAGTGCTATACTCGTGCAAAATATATATAATAACTTGAAAGATAGGTACTAAAATCAACGAGTCGTTATACAATTTTATATATTTTTTTTTGTATTATTTCAGCAGGCGAGCGCCTCTTAATAACTTTAGAGTGGGTTGGCGGCTTTAAAAAGATTAAATTATGTCAAATAATATCATTTAAATCTGATAAGGTTTAATTCTAATCCTTTTTTGAAGAAATTTACAATTACAAATCGGCCATTCATCATGTGTATAAACGCTTATCATTTAGTAATACATGATATTTAAATTTACCGTTTGGACTATCGCCTCAATAGCCGTGATCGTCTAGTGGTTAGGACCCTACGTTGTGGCCGTAGTAACCCAGGTTCGAATCCTGGTCACGGCAATGTGCAAACATTGTCACGGTGAGGCATTCTTTTTTATTAATTAGCTTATGTTTATTTATTAAATAATGTCAAATATTAATTTATTCTCAATTACAAAACCGGGATTTTTATCATCATAATATTTTACTTTTTTATTAAATTGTTTTTAACTATTAATAAAAATAGTAAGTCAGTAATAAAAGTTACAAGTGAACTCTTATTCAAATATTCTGTTTAAAAATAATAATATGTCAATGTATTTTCAGTAAAATAAATTTTGTATATTCGCGCCATCTACCGTATTTCTAAAGTACTACAACCAAAGGGATATGTTGTAAGGTGATTCGAAAAGCGCCATCTATGTATGTAACATATTATTATTATTATTAAAATTATGTTTTAAAAGTTAATTTGTAATAAAAAAATTAAAGGTTGTTTCATATATAAATATATTCATTCATATTTTCATTGAAAACATCCGTGAAATTTTAATAATTCTGAGCTTCTGGAGTTCCTGATGAACATACTTAGCAATGTTGCCTGTTATAAATATTAATTTATAATATAAAAATACATGCCAACATGAGTTGGTGAGCGCTTAACTCGATAGCAGCGGACCCGATTTACATATTTTTTTTAAGAATAATCATGGATGTACAATGATGTTTTGTAAGCAAAAATAAATGAGAGGCGTAGGGTCATGTTTTTCACTGGTTGCTTCAGGTTTCGGGTAGGATAAGTACAGCTTGAAAAAAGTCGCGTTGAGCTATAATAATATAAAAAATATTCCCAAAAAAAGGTAAATAGTACCGCCATTAGTGACCTGATTCCCGACAAAGTATGTTTAAAATGAGATCTATTATACAACGATGTTGAGCAAGATTCCACTTTGTACTGAAAAATGAGTCTTAATTGCCCTCATCAGGCTTTAAATGCTCAGCTAACCTATGCTTTGTATGCTCGGCTTTCTTTATTGTCCATTGAGGAAACCCCTTTTTATTTTATTCGTGTTTTGCACAAAGCGAGGAAGTATTTTCGCTAGTTTTCTTTACGGATTCATCCGACTGAAAATCTACGCAGCTTTAATCATCCCACGTATGCTCCAGATTTCTTAAAGTTTTGTCTTGTTAAAATTATAAGAGTTCTCTAGCAAAGATTAAATATAGTTATAATGTAAAAAATCTTGTTTTAGATAAACATATACATACTTTCTTAGACTGCAATTGATTTTAGTTTGCATTAAAGATTTTAGACTACTGCATCGCAGTCTTAAATTCAGTTTTTTTTTCTTAATAAATATCAAGCTTACGCGACGCGGCGTCAAGTAGTGGTATCATTTATAAGGCATTCGTGATACACTATAGTATTTGGCAAGCTGTTGTCTGTCCCTATATTTGCTTAAATCTTTTTAACTACGTAACCGATTTCATACGATTCTTTTTATGATATAGAGACGTTCAAGGGGTTTGTTTCTTATTACATGCATGAATGCGGGTAAAATCGTGGGCCGCGGCTAGTAATATATGTTATATTATATTCCTTCGTCTTGAGTAGTAGTTTATGTGTGATTAAAACTGTAGAATCATTTTCTAGACTTTATAGTAGAGGATAACGCTTTCAACGCATCGCTAATAGGATTACGTTTTATAACTTTTTACGATGCACTGATTTTTAATCATAGCTAAATTGATAACTAAAGCCATCAGAAGCTTAACAGGGCTTAATATTTTTCTCTTAACAGTAACCGCATTTTTATCCGGCGTTGTGTGGATCGTATGAGCTTAGTCGAATAGCAGAAAAATAGGCTAATTATTTTTTATATTGATGTATTCTATAGGTGATTAGATTTTTTTGAGTCGGGAATCTGCTTAGTGGTAGGCAGAAATGCGGTATACCGGTTACTAGTACGCTTATTGACTCTAGCTTTCAGCTTTGAAGAAAAGAGTTCCAGACAATAAGAGTTGATTTGACAATCTCGTAGAAATTACCGATACTTATGCTATATTAAATAAATAAATTCGATTTAACCTTTATTAAACAGATAAATCATCAATATTCAGAAAAAGGTCAAATAAGAAAACAATGAATAATCCTAACCTCACATCGCAGCAGTGATTCTTAATACTAAAAATAAATTTAGTTTTTTAACGACGCATTCGAATAGCGCAATTAAAATGTCGACACTCAATTTGTGTTTAATGATAGCATTAGATGGATTGAATGATAAGGTGTAAATGTAATTAATTGCATTGATAGTATTAGGCCATTAGGGACACGCTCGGGTTTGCTGGCAGATGCCCATACGAATGCTTTGATTGTTACAAGGTTTTGAGAGTAAAATGCTTTTTATTTTTAATTTTATAGTGGTTTATATTACTGTCACTAAAAAAAATTAATTTGGTATTATTTTCAGGTGTGCCTATCGGTGGAATCGTGTCGGATTATAATGGTACCTTGGCCACAAATATCTGGGATCACAAAAGTCACACTTTTCTTTTGACTTGATTATAATTTCTCATCACAAAAATAACTATCAACAAAAGTGCAAGCCAAATATCTTTTTGTATGATTTCATATCATCAAACGAATGAAATAGTGCTCATAAGCAATCTTCACTCTCTTTTTTAATTATGATAAATTATAATGAAATGATTCCAATAAAATCAACAATAATATATTTACATTATTATCTCAAAGACTAGATGAAGCGTCAAAACAATTCAACATAATTTGAAATCAAGGGCACATTGTACTTCAACATTGAGGCCGTTAACGAAATTTGCCTCGATATATAAAGGCATACACGTGCTATCTCAAAATTGATAGGTTTCGCGAGCTTAACGCTCTGATTCGATTTCCGCCCGCGGGATTGGGTTGGCGGAAAGAAAATTAAAACCAAACCGAGTTACCTCCATTCGAGGAACCAAGACGTTTCCTTAATAAGTCAACCTTTGATGACAGGGTTAATAAAGGTTTGTGATTTCAACGCTTCGTCGGGGGACGCTGGCGTTAAGTATATTTTATGCTTAAGGCTTTTGTGGGGCAAACAAGGAGATATTATCACTGTTAATCACTTCACCTAAATATTTCATGGAAGAAGAGCTTTGACTATATCCAATAATAGGAATAATAAGAATAGTATTCTTAAAACAATATTTAAGCTTCTTCTATTTCTTTCAGATTATGATCGCGAGACTTATATATTGTTTTATTTAATAACTTCTACTCTAAAAGGGCTATATAACTCTGACTAAAACGTATGAACATGATTCGTAACATTCATATGAATATGAATTTTCTCCTACGCGTTCTGAATAGAGTTCTAACGACAAGAAATATACTTGCAAATTGCAGCTGCCAATTCCGTAATATTACCAAGAGTCAAAGATCAGTCGCAATCAGAAGAGAACTAGGATGCTTCGTCAGTTTGTATTTGTAAAATCACACAGTACAGTAATTTGAAAGTTGTAAATATATCATGGCGTGTCGTGAAAAACTACTCTTAAACTAGCTCCGTCTCGGGGTCTTACGCGTGTTACCGTAACCAAATAGGTACCTTAACTTCATGTTAGATTGCATATAAAAAAGCTACTCAAAATTGAAATTCAAAAGTAGAAGTGATAATTGCGACAAAAAAAATTGCAAGTGAAGCCCTGAATAGCGCTAAATATATTTTTTAAGAACTATATAGAGATAATATAAATACAGTTAATCTCCTGTTACAGTCAATAATATTAATATTAGATATGTAATTTACAATTTAAATTACACTCGTGCAGGTCATATGAATTAAACAGTTCATTAATCTTTACGTTGTATTTTAAGGAAATGTAGAATCAACTAAGAAACATTAAAATTAACCGAGCTATTAGATCGTGCCGTACACCGTCGCTTATCCAGTCAATAGTCAACAAAGAAATATACCCCTTATTCAATCGATAGAAGGCCTGTTTTGTTGTGAATCAATTTCGGAATTCCTGGTACAGATGCAGTATAGAATATTTGGCATGAGTTAACAAACGATCTGCTGCCGGTAGAGTGACCATGTGTTATTATTTCGGAATAGTCTGTATTTAGCTTAGATAGACGTTTGCAATCAAAATTATATTTGTACACACACCGTGTTATTGGAAATCAACGTCTTTAAAATTTCAATAAGACTTCGTAGATATCATTTGTGTTTATATGAATGCAGTAGATAGTTCTTTTTCAATAGTTTAATTATTAAATTTTATTGACGATCTTTGATTTTTATCTACATGCTATTATATTATACATATTGTCAATTTGGTCAAAATTAAAAAAAAATCAAAATATACTTATGTAAGTTCGAAATTTAAAGCGTAATAAATAAAGTACGACTTACAGGTTTTACGAATTAAATTGTTCCTCTGAGTAAAATTTTAAACATCTGATAGTTAAACAAAGCACAGCTACCCTATTCCTCGTCACGTTGAGTAGGAATATTTATAGGCCATTTGCCAGTCAGTTATAACAGAAATATGGGAATCGTGAATGCGGACCTTATACATAAGATACAACAGCGGATATAGTACAACAGTATTTGTTTACTATACAAATTACATACAAGGCTGAATCTGGGAACCGAAAATAATTTACGATTGTAATTTATCGTGTTTATCTAACAGTATTACTAGCGTATGTAAACTGTGCTACAAATTCATTAAGGATTTATATGAGTCTTGGTTCTATATTGGATCGGTAAATTGTGACTAGCAAATTGTTTACCTGGCGTAAAACATATACCTATATACAGACTATAGAAGATTTAATTCCGAAAAATTAGAGGATGCAATCAGAAAATGTTTCTCAAAATACTCATACCCATAAATATTGTGTTTCAAATTATCACAGTTGCCATACTATAGTGCAGTAATTTCTTTTTTTATTTAGCCATGGAAGCTACTGGTATTTTCGGGAAATAGAAACTCAATTACATTCATCACAAACATCGAAAAACATCGAATAATTTTGACAATAATCTGCGTCTAGATTTTTGTCAAAATTATTCATCAAGAGCTTTGATCATAGAGGATGCTATCTACTGTTTCACTTTTCAGGAGTAATTTACACCTTGTAATTATAGTAAATGCATAATTTCTGTTAGCTTAGAAAAATATTGTCCGAATATTTACCTGATGCACTGTTTGACACTTTTGTGATATCTCCTAATATGTGTCATACCATTGTGCGATACCATTTTTGCTGAGTTGTAATATAAACTTATTCCTTATCATTGATATGCAATATTGCGAAAGTTGCAACAAAACATTGATATTTTAATAATAATATCCACACACTGACTCTACATATTATATTATACGGTCCAGTTATTCTCTAAGAATATTTTATAAAATTTCATAAATGCACGGAAAGGAAGCAGACTTGAAATTGAAAGAAACACTTGAAATGTTTCTTACTCAAAAACCCTTCTTTGTAATCAAATCCTTGCAGCTGGAGTTTCACTTCAATTTTCTATTGAATATTTTTCGTCTTCTAAAATGGTGAAGGAGCGTTATATACGCTATTTATACTTAACTTTTATTAATTTCTTGAATCCAGTGCTTTTGATTATTAAGTAGGTAGGAACATTCATTATGGAAATAAGATTTTGCTACTTACCTATATAGGTAATGTGAACTCAAGAAAACTATTGCTATGTTAGACTGGGGTTGTATGATAAAAATATAATCATGAAGAAAATTAATTATATGAAAGCGGTCAATATTTAAATAACCTTTCAATCATAAGACTGTTAGTAGAACTTTATTATTCGCTCTTGAGTTACTTATGTACTTGTGGAGATTATTTTATACTATAGTGAAACATAGCGGTTACCTACACATCGGGCATTAATATTTTGCAGTGATTAGGATATACTGTTGCTTTAGTTTGTTATTAATTTCTTTGTTAAGGTACCTTTTTTATAACATTTTTAAAGAACTATCTATCTTTCGTTTCATTATTTGTATAGTATAACAAATTAATGAATATAAACTGCTGCTCAATTTAGCTCGGTTGACTATGATATATTTGTTAATTAAAAAATAAGAAATACCAGTACGTGAACATAACATTTATTATCTCAAAATGAGGTACGCGATCATATAAGTACATTAAGTATATTTATTGTCTATTTGTCGATAGATGTCTTATCTTTCATCATCGCCGCCAGTCATTACTTCCATGAATTCTGAAAAATAAACAATTCATAAAATAACATATCGAATTGTACACAAATGATTAATTATACTCTAATTGTGATTGCTAACAAAATGATCATATTTCAGTTTATGCATATTTAGGTGTAGACCTCGTTGAAAATTTAATTTACATTGGAAAATTGTAACAAGTTCACGTTTACGTTTTATACACACACTGGTAACAACAGCATAATATACAGTATACTAATAACTATCTATCTATCTATAGTATATTAATAACAATCTATATAGTTATTAATATTAAACGTAAACTAAAAAAAGCTCAAAATATATGGGTGGTACCACCCTCTCACAACCAGCATAAAATATTGGTACCTACCTATCTCATTAGAGGTATCTTTATCTGGGCGGAGGTAGTCGCTTACTATTCGACGAACCGCGTGCTCAGTTGCCCATCATTAAAATTCTTTTTAGTAGTATATGCTACGCAAAGATAGGTCGACAACTCATTCGTGACAACACGAATGCCCATGGGCGACGCTGATCACTCAAGATCAGGTGACGCGCTATGTCGTTTACTTGTATATCAAACTTGCTTAGAATAGGAGGAATCTTAAATTTGCTCACCATCGAAGTCAACGGTCCCGGAACCATCAGAGTCAATTTCTTCAATCATCATGTCTAATTCTTCGGCACTGATTTTATCATCGAGCTCTCTTAAAATTTCTCTCAAGACTTGTGTTGTTATGTATCCGTTACCTAAAACAGGAAGTAAAAATTTATTTTGAACTAGCCAATAGATGTCCAACGAGACGTCGATTACGCTCTACTAATCATACCCAAAAACTACGTCTAACTTTTTTTTTGCTTAAAAACCATCCTCGAACATCCAGGATTGTTCTAAAAAGTAAGTAATAAGTATGTAAATTGGTTCAGCTGTTATCGAGTTATGCACTTACCAATACATTTTGCGATTCATTGTCATATTATTATTATAGATTAGAAAACAGAAAACACTGGCACATTAATCGATACGAAACAAATATAAAAAAGTAAGTATATAAATTCAATGCAATCATAAATAGGTCTTCGGCGAATTCGCAAAGGTCACAGTCACGGTGAAAGATCGGCAGCCAATTGGCGACTTTTACAAAGGCATCAATAGTTCTGCTGTATTAAAGTATTACGTATTATTCATTTGTATTTCTTTTCGTATCTGGTTGAAATTGTTTTAGACCTATATGTCCTATAATCATAGCCGCTTACTGAAGTGGAGTATATTGTTTTGTGATTGATATTAAAATAATACTTAATTAAATGCGAAGCTGATTTAGTCGTATCTCTTTCGTGTCCTTTTTAGTGATCTCCTTAGAGTTTTAACTCTAAGGACCTTTGTAACCGACTAGCGGGTAGGGTCATGGGTAAATTCGCAGAATCTTCCGTGTAATTACTTTAGTGTCCTTATTTCAATATTTCAATAACGTAAAGCCCGAGTATATTAGATATTGTATCTCTAATTTAAACGCTATGTATTAAAAATGTTCTAGATATATTATGTAGGATTAAATTAGAATATCAGCTAACGATACAAACCTTCCTTATCGTACAACCGGAATGCTTCTTTTAGTTCTTGTTGCATAGCTTCTGCGTCTTCCTCAACCATGAACCTGGATGCCAAAGTTACGAATTCATCGAACTCCAATTCTCCAGATCCTGTTGGTATATTGGATCATATTAAGTAAATATGAGTAAATGAAATCGTTCAAAGAGGTAATAGTAAGATTACTATAATAATAAATAATGTTTTAGTGTGTATACACAATGATATCAAAAAATTAAACGCTTTTGAATTACAAAACATTGAACAGAATGAGAACTAATGATTTCTACCTATATTGAAAAATCCTGATTTCTGGTTTAAAAAGTTAAATATTTGGTTTACCATCAACGTCGACTTCATCGATGATTTCCTTCAGCATGTCGTCGGTGATGGTGTGACCCAACATGCCGAGGATGGTACCGACCATCACGGTTCCTATACATCCTTTCTTCTCATGGTCGAAGGCTTCAAACGCCTTTCTGAGAACTAAAAAACGTAATATGTTTTGTAACTATTTTTGTAAATAAATATAATAGAAAATTTAAGTCTAATTAAGCAAAAACAATAAATTTTAAGTAAAATCGTATTCATAATAATGAAACGATAAAAAGTTTATATTAGTTAGTATGTTAGAGTATAGAACTATCATTTACTTGAGATGCAATGATACAAGAAAATAACTTTTACTAGTTATAAACTTGAAGAATTATAAAAAACAAATGTAATACTCACTGATAAGCTGGTCTTTATTGAGTTCCTCCTGTAAATAAAAAAATAAATCAAAACACAATAAACTTTATACGCGTTTTTAAATAAAATATAAATACGACAGTTTCAATATAAAATTTTAAAATTGTTATTAATTAATTAAAATTGAATGACAAATAGACCACTCACCATGGTGGTGTGGTGTGCGACTGACTAGAAGAACTGAGCTAGCACGTACACTATCGCGAACAGAAGTATCAGAAACACTAGGCCCTGTATTTGTATGAATCGAGCGAGTGCTGCGAGACGCGACAAGACACCCAGACTGCGGTACTGCGGTTCACATCCCGCCTCGAGCTCCGAGTACGCGACTCCACACTACACAAACGCTTTTAACTCCAATTTTACTACAAGGCCGTCGCCCGACATCCCCGTGTCCAAACAACCAAGCCAAATACGACGGGACAATATTAATATGATCCAATTAAAATTTATGTGACAAACATTTATTAATGCTTTAAAGAATGATTTGGATATTTGCCATTTTTCTGCTCGTCCGTATACGGAATGTTTCATTTTTAGATACTAATTGTGCCACTCGGTCTTACCTACTCTATTTTTTCTGATTTTTAATACTTCTTACTCATTTACTTCTAAAATACCTTTATTAAAAATCCATTCCTGAGAAAAAATCCATCCGCATATATTTATCTGGATAATTCTATTTTACTTTGATTTATTACGGGCACCTCAAGCAAATCCCGGTTCATACAAAATAGACAAGCCACATATAAACTTTGTTCGAACTTAATTTACTCTTACATTTTGCGAGTGAACTTTGTTTTATCTCTTTTCTATGAGATTTACGGTAGTTCGGGAGAAATTTCATGCCACGTTATCCGTTAATACTTAATACTGTAGACTGCAAAAATATTATTTAATAGTGTATAAGGTAGTTGATTGTCTTAGTAATTTAAATTTTTAAGTTTTCTGCATTTATAAGTCAAGGGTTAGAAGTCACCATATTAATAGATGATGTCGCAAATGAGGTGTTAATAATAGTCTGTTGCGGTTTTAAAAAATGATTCAACACATACGTTACTATTAGCTAAAGGTAACAAAAATAGACAAATATCAAAACTGTTCCCTTCCAAGCATCGGATATAATAGTACTAATTTTATGTTAGGATATTTGCTAAGCGCTTCTAATTGTATTTTATGAAATTAATTGTAGTTACAGCTGGGCTTTATTTAATTTCAGTCATGAGTATAACGTTTGAGCGAACGTAATCACTTTGAATATTCTTATAGAAATTAAGAGCTGATAGTAGACACAAATCAGCCAAAAGATTATAGATGAAACTTAAAGAAAGTCAAAAAGTAAACAATGAGCACGAAGATATGCCACTTAAAAATCTTGCCTGTTGATTGTGATGAAAGCGTTCAATTATAACTATAACTAAATACACATTTCTGTTGATATGTCAACTCGATTCAATAAATATGTTACAAGGCATAACAAAACAAGATCAAGAGTGGTATTCGTATCATAATATTTTCCAAACATTAGTCTAATTATACAACACGACAATCGTAGGCGTAATCGTGAATAATGATTATTATTGAATGCAATTTTGGATAACCTTCCAGCGGCTAATGCGCACGAGTGCATCCACAGTATAAATAATGTACATCTAAATTTAGACGGTCCAGAAATGGAAGTTATATAAGCTGTTGCAAAGAGCATGTATTTTGTATGTATTAATTTCTATTTGTAAAAATACAAATCCAGTTGTAAAGAAAGTTATATACAACTAGTTGGCCCGTCGCTACTTCGTTTATGCTACATTTTTTGCGGGAAAATAATTCCCGTTCCCGTGGGAATTTCAGGAATTCCTTTCTTAGTGCACCACTAGGGTACCTAAGCTACGTCTCTTCCAAATTTCAAGTGCATACTTTTAGCCGTTTAGACTGTGCGTTGATATGTCAATCAGTCAGTCAGTTTCTCCTTTTATATTTTTAGATTAATTACTTATCAGCCTCGTGAGACCGTGAGTGCATAAGGACTCGGTGCCATAAGGCTCCGATTCCATTTGGTTACATGTATGATTGAATTCATTGATGCCCTATATTTAAAAAAGAGATCATCAAATAATATTCAGCCTTACTAAATTGATAAACCCGAAATTTGTCAATGCTCTTTTAATGGTTGGAACTTGACTTTATTATGTTATTCTATCAAAGATATTCTTTTAAATAGAATATCATAATACAATTCAAGTTCAAACCGTTAAAAAATAAAAACACAAAAGTAGAAAATTTATGTTCGATATAACTGTATACAGATGTTTTCTCACAAACAATAGTAATATTTAGATGCCAGAAAGGTTTCGAGCTACAACGCGTTTGATATCCGAGCATTTGAAATGGAAAAATTGAGTGGAGTAGAATTCATAAAGTTATTTCCACACTTCAATCGCAACAAATATTTTTACACAAGAGAATATGAAAACACTGCTTACATTGGTTACATTTGAAATTCACACAGGTTATATAAATAAAGCGGAACAATAAAAAAGATTTTTATTGAAAACATGTTTCAAATTTACGAAAACAATTTTCTCTCAGCCTTTTTAATAACGGAACGGGAAATATTTGAATTTAGGTAAGATAAATAGGTGTTGCGATTGTTTCAGAAAATTCGGCTTTGAATAATTAATTATTATGAAAAGTTTGATTTAACGAAGAGAGAATAAAGACTAACTTACTATACCCTACTAAACTTTTACCTCACCAGACATTATCTATCTCTAAGAACAAGTATGTACTACTTCACAAATTGCCTAGTCTTTAAACCGTTTTTAATACTTTCCACAGACACTTCGTAATATATTTAAATTAAGCAAATATAAAACTGCTTCTAGCCTCCTTGAAGAAAAGCAAGTGAAACTCGTGTTCTCATTTATTAGATAAGCTTCAAGTATGTCCAACATATCACCACTATGCGGCCAATCTAAGCAATCTTTACCAGCATATGTATATCTCCGACCTTGGATATTTTATATAAGACGTGTATCAGATCGCAGTTGTACATGCGGTGACAATTATGTCATGTGCACGCCGGAGTTGGCACGCGACGCTGCCGGGGTTACCAGACAACCTCTTATCTAATTGATTGTACAGGTGTTACATAATTAATTATGTTGCGAATGTCACATCGTAAGGAACTGTATTGTTGTATTCTTACTGCTGGTTAAACTTTTGGAGCTTAGAGTAACTTCGACAGACCATAGGCTTATTTACATAACAGGTTTAAAATCAAAGACAAAAATTTTATTATTATGGATTTTTACGCATCGTATGATTCACTCACACAAATTATCATGACCTGGATGTCACAGGCACCTGAAAAACCATATACTGTTTTGGGGGCATGTATAAAAATTTGAAATACACCTTGTTGTTGGACAATAAAGCTATTTTTACTTAATTTGCTAACACAACAATACCTACAACAAATTGGATAGGAAGTACACAGATCTTTTAAGGAAACCAGCGAAAGGAGTAAATATTTAAAATGTAATAGGTTTCTCTAAAAGCTCAAACGCAGTCGGAACGATGTTTACAAAAGTAACAAAGAAAACGTTTATTTATAAAGGACTTCTAGAATATTCGGGAAGGAGTTTTCGACTAACTATTGCAAAAAAGTGTACTGTATGATATAGAAATATGTACACGTATGTGTGTGAGTGTGTTTGTGTGTATGTGTTTATGTGTTAAACTTTTTGGAATTTATATTTTTTACGATATTTTTCTAAATTTAAATACTGAATCATGTCTCTAACAATCAAATTATACTTCTTGATATGCATAAATTTCAATGAAACTTTATTAACCATTGAACAATATTCAAACAATTATACGATAGGTATATTCATATTGAACTTATTTTGTTCATTCGTATTTGATTTTCAAAGCAGCTGTCGCTATTCTATTTAGAATTTAGATCGGAACTCGTAGTCTGTCAGCGAATAAAGAATAAAATTAATTCATGAGCTTATCTCATAGGCTGTGAACGGAAATATACCTCCTTACAAAACATATTTTTAGGCGTAGATCACATAATGCATTTCTCTATTCAAATAATATGGTGATAACACAATATTTTTGCGAAAAAAAATGATAAAAAGACATTAATAGAAAAACTTGGGTCAAAATATATAAATTATAAATATACTCGTATTGTGCTCGTGATAATTTCTTGATTCAAGAAAAATAAAACACACATACACAACATAAAAAATTGTAAACCACTCGCCGCGGTTTTACCCGCGTAGTTTCCGTTTCCGGGGCAATATCGAGATAAAAAGTACCCTATGTTTTAATCCAAGGTATCATTCATATTCACACCAAATGTCAACTAAATCGGTCCAGCCGTTTTGCCATAAGAAAGACAAACATACATACAGACAGACTTTCCCATTTATAATATTAGTATGAATTGAATATAAAATAACTAAGCCTTACATTCCGTAATCAAAAGCTCGTTTAAACTCAGCATTGAATGGAATTTCTATCTTTCATGAAAACCTCCGTTAGTCTGACCAAATTTATCTGCAGATTTATTCAAAGGTGTTATCAAATGTAGAGATTATTTAAATTCTTATCCACTTCTATTTACAGAAATCTTGTACGTACCCTTAAGCTTTAGTTAATATCACTTCGTGTTATAATGGCCTAGTTATCATATGAAAGGCTTATCGTGGAATAAAATATAATAAGATTTCTGAAATAAAAGAAAATTAAACATAGATAAGATACCTTTATTTTGGCATGATTTATTTTATTCGCTACATTTCTTAAATCACATGAGACTGTTAAACAAAAAATATACCTACTGTAAAAACAATACAGACCTGTACCTTATAATAATGATATAAACACGTCATCATACATATAAAAAGACAATCTTTAGGTAAGTTGCATCATAAATATGTACATATATTGTATCTACATACTTTCTTCGATTGAAGCCAAATAGAATAAGATATTATTAGTCTGACTGAAAGTATAATAAATATATTGCTTGATACGTTTCTGCCAATAGGATTAATGTATGCAATGCAGTGTAATGCACAGGTCGGTAGGTGAGGGCTAATAGTAATGAAACTCGTTCCAATCTCATGTTGGCAATGTCTACGTTTTTACATACTTAATGCCTAAATTGTCTAATTAAAACTTATCTATGTCTGCTAATATACCCGTCAGTTATTATTTATTAATAATCTTAAATATACTGTAATGTCGAACAAAATATAACAATAATTTTTAATTATTTATTCCGTTATAAATTACAGATGAAGACAATAGTTTCAAAATACAACAATATAATATAAAATAATAAGAAATAGAAACGTCAGTGCCAAGAGATCTAATAGACCGATACACTAATCACGCTTCAGAGAGCTACAGTTGGTTTTGAACTAGCCATTAAAATAGATCTGACGTCTCGCGGCGTATTGTCAGAGCCGTCATCGTTTAGAAACAACTGTACGAATCCATTGACTCTACGAGCGTTTCCGTGATGCGGCCGACCGTTTCAATACCTACGTCCCCTCAAGCGCCCGGCTAACTATAATTATTATCTCTTAATACGTTGATTAATGAACGCGCACAAAACAGCGATAGATAGACAGGTGATTTATGAATTCGTCGAGTTCTTTTGAAAACGATTGGACGCTGTTACTTCTTACTCATTTCAGGCGGTGTGTCGTAAATCTCGTTCAGCGAGTAATACGCCAGTGAATCAGTATCAAAAATACTAGAGAGCGTATAAACGTCCGACTTTAGGGTGTCGTGTTGGGATTTCTTGCCGTTTTCCCTACTTCGCCATTGCGCTAATTGCTCATTTGTCGGTTGTAATGCTGATATATAGCTCACTTCATTGCTATTAGAACTCCTAAATGACAAGGATCTCTCCAAATTAGATAATAAACTGTGATCTCTTTGATTAGATACCAAATAAATATTTTCACCTCCCATACCATTAACATTATAATCAGAGATAGTACTTCGTCGAATCGGTACGTCAGGGGGAAGAACGAGTGCGTTAATTTCTTTGTGTTTTACGAATAAAATTCGTTTATTACCCTTTAAAAGGTTGGGCTTAAAATGAATTAAAGCATATACGCATATGGCGCCTGCCACTGAGAATAAAATCGAAATGAGAATGTACCCGTAAATTGCATGATATACTTTATAGGTGTATGCAGTTTGAATATGGGTTAGATTGTATATAATACATCTATCAGTATCCACCAACCCGGACCTTAAGTCAAAAGAACAAAAGGCATAGTCGGTAGCGGAACTTTCCTCAAATATTCTTAATACATTAGGCATCATGTTCAAGCAGTAGATTTCGTAAGGACATGACGTGCGATACCACAGCAAACCTCGTCCTGGAGAACTTAATGAAGATAACTCCAGCAGAGATCGATGGTTGCTATACGCAGCATAGTTGAGGTGTAGCCAGTCACTATGTGGCGGCAATGTACGATTATCAAATATATTTGCCCAAAAATTGCCAACTCTGTCACTCATTATATCATCAACGAGACAACTTTCCTCAGCAGCTATGATGCGAAACGGCATCTCTTTTGAATTGTTGTTATTGTAACAATTAAAGTTCAATTCCACATATTTTATATAATGTTTAAATTCGCATTGACGTTGCCTGCCTGTATCCAGTGACGTATTATAGTTTTGTTCTCTGTTTGTCCCGTTCTCACATTTGTTATAGAATTCGGCGAATGTCAACCCTTTCACGCTATCGGGATAATGACAAATTGGATCTACTAAGAGAAGATTTCTTCTAAATATTTTTTTAAATACGAAATTGGAGCAGTCGCAATGCCAAAAATTGTCATGTATTGCAAGTCGCGGGTTCAACGGCACGATTTTGTCAAACAAACCATCGGGTATAGTGACCAAAAAGTTATCATTGAGGTATAAGAACTGGATACGGTCCATGTTATTAAAAGTGCGCGGGCCGAGAGACGTGATTCGACAGGAGTTTAAAAACAACGTGGTGCAGTTCCGTAACATTGCGAAACTCGATTTGCCCAGAACATTGTAAAACGGATTTAACGCAAAGTCCACAACTTTAAGTCTCCCGAGGTTCACTGAGCCAATAACATACGCCGGATCCCAGTGAAGACTAGCTTTTATATCCAAGAATTCTAAAGTGTCGCCGACGGCATGCAAAGCATTTCTTGTTATATTTATAAGCGCAGAGTCCTTGATATATAGCTGTTTGAGGCTCGACAGCCCCACAAAGGTCTCGGGTCCCCACGCGGTTAACTGTATATTTTTTAGAATAATAGTATTGATGTTACTTGAAAACTGGCTAGTGAATGCACACGGTGATATGTACTGTAGGTTGCCACCAATTATAGACAACTCTTTGACGGTAGTCCTGATATTCGATAGCCAGTTGGGCGGTAAAGTGTTATTTGTAAAGTGAGGCTCTCGTAGCGATAATCTCAAGCTTTCACAGCTATCGTCAGCTTTCTAAAACAAAAATAAAAAATCAAACACCTCACAGAAAAAGTGAATTGCGTAAAAGCTTTTCTTTTTCCACACAATGAGAAATGAACAAGATATTTAGTAATCCATTTTTTTTTGTAAATCACAATACAAAAAGAGCATTAAGCAGAAAAATCCATATGAATATACTTCGTTACTACCTAACATTTAAAGTCAACATTGTAAAACATACCCAAGTTGCTTCAAATATATCCTCTTCAAAATTGTCGTAGTAAGGTGCTTTATAACATTTTATACGACATTCGTTTATTCTACAACGGGACAATGGTTTCGGAGCTGATTTGTTGGAGCTCCCTATGGCCATAAATAAAATTAAAATAAAACTGGACACTATGATTGAGCCGAAAAATACTTGAACAATCCATCTTAACCAGCCATGACTGCACGAGGCGCTTCTAAAAAGAGCAGAAAGCTCATTAAATAAAATCGAATAGTTTACTGACTTATAATAGAAATAATAAGTTTTTTTTTCTTTCTGATATTACCTAAAAACGATATGTATCTAAAATTTTCAT
>JADANM010001810.1:7487409-7512574 GCA_026213755.1 Eurema hecabe
ATAATAATAATGATGATTATTATTATTATTATTCTTTTATTTATTCTATCATCACAAATTACAAATTTGTAGACACTAGGACTAGTGTTTTGTGGGTGACTAATCTTTTTTTTTCATAAATATAAATTCTAAATTAAAAAATATTATCTTTATGGGTATTCTACTCGCTTTTTAATATATTAAAATTTCTTACCTGAAGCAGGAATAAAGCATATTTAGGAACCGATATCCCATTCCTATCGAAAACACAGTAACGCTTACGCACGATCAAACTTCACGGAAGGTGTTAATATTTTTGTATGCTAATATGACAGATACAGCAATAACTGTCACCGCGAATAATCCATAGTTCGATAAGGGCTGATAATGTCACCATATCTAGCTTAATGGACTCATAAGAGGAATTATTAAGCAAACATTAGAATGATTGAATCACGATTCATGGGCGAGGTCGCGATTGACAACTTATATATAATTAGTTAACGATTTTTTTACTACTAAGAGTTTTGTAGAAAATTCTTAAGCATTCTATAAATATTTGTTTTAATTGCGTCTTTTCCTATCTTTAAAGTCTATACACAAGTTACAGATTGCTTTACATCTATTTTTAATATAAGAGAAATATGTCGTATTATTTGATATTATATTTAAATATCCCTCTAAGAATAATGTACATAATTTATCCGTGTTGAAGTGACAGCACAAATTTACATTCAAGCTGGCTTCGTGTTTGAATTTCTAGAAGCATCGTCTCTTATAATTACAAAATGCAAGTGTTATGCTTTTAACCCTAATATTAGCAACTGCAATGTATCTTAAATAAAAGAAAATATCCAATAACTTGTTCTATTAAGTTTTAGCTTAATGTAGCTGAATCAAAAACCTTTAGAGTTGAAACTTCATGTTAAAAAGCACACACTCACACAACGCACGTTGAAGAGAAAATGTACGAACTTATTAATATAACTAAGATATTTATTTTATTGCAAGATATTTTGTTTGAATTTTGTGCTTCCTTTTAAATCTTGCATGTCGGGCGTTGTTTATGATTCATTTTATTGCTCCCCACTGAAATGGAAATTTACAAGGAAGTCGCCGTTATCCTTCTAAAAAGATAAGAAAACCCGAGATAACACGGGTCAAGGGTAAACATCAAATACTTTAGTATAATTTATGATTTAGTATAATGAATTTATTTCCAACGCCAAAATCGGCAGGATTAAGGGAGATATTATACTAAGTTATATTTATTCAATCATCGTATTTTATTGTAATTATGTGACATAAGGGTGTGTACGTAATTTGGGAATTAGCCTGAATTGATGTGTATTTGATGAAAAATCGATAGTCGAATGATTATCGAAAGTTGCGTCATGTTTACTTTTTTAAAGAGTAATTTATATTTTACTGGCACACCCTGCGGTTCTACTCGCATTTATGCCTGTATTAAACACATAAAATTTCCTTTTGAATCACTCTATCTATTAAAACAAATGAAAATCATAGTTTTAAAGATTTAAACATTCATAAGAAAGCGACTTTGTTTAATAAAAAGTTAGGATGATACACACGTAATTAATTGAAAATTCATTCAGTATTAAAAGTGCTTTGTGGTACAAGAAGAACATAATTTTATTTAACTACATAATTAGCGAATCATGTAGCTACTGGAGGAAGTCGCTTATCAATCAATTCCCGAAGTAATAAAAATATATCGCCATTACAAGACATTTATTTGTAAATAGATAATAGCAAAGTGATTAATTTCAATACGAATGCTATGAAATGTTCACATTAAGAAGCTGTCTACGAAGCCGAGTAGGTAGCATGCGGGACAAACAATAAATCAAGTGTCGCATTGTAACTGCAGTTTCTATTAGTTCACCGCTCGCCGTTCACCGCTTACCGCTCACCCACCGGGAATCGTAATACGGATGTTAAAATAGCATTTGTAACACAACTTTCAGAGTTAAAACCGGTTAGCTAAACGGTAAGGTTCTTATTATACTGTAGGCTGTTTAAGATGTTTTAAATAAATTTACGAAAAAATATTTCGACATGTCTTTATTCTGTAGATTAGCTACTAGCCGATTTCGACTTCGTCCCCGTCGATTACTTTTTCCATTATTTCTTCGCTCCTATTAGTCGCAGCTTGATGTTTTGTAGCCTAAAGCCTTCCTCGATAAATTATCTATTCAATAAAAAAATAATTTTTCAATTCGAACCAGTAGTTAAACAAACAAACAAACTCTTCAGCTTTATATATTAGTATAGATATAGGTTAGTTGCCCGGTGCGACTTCGTCCATGCTGTACCCATCCTACGTGCAACCTTTTACTGTGCACCTTAAATTTTTGCTTAAGAACCATCCTCGTACACCCAGGAAAATTCTAGAATTATGTAAATCGGTTCAGCTGCTATCGACTTATACACTTACCAACACTTTTTGTGATACATTTTTATACTATAGATTTGTCCAACTTTTTATATTCCATATAAATTAAAGAAATATAAAAACATAATTTGGTTAAATTGTACTACTGGTTTTCTATATAGTTATTATTCCAAATTTTTAATGAATTTTATCTGGATTAAAGGACTGTTTTTATTAGTTTTAAAATTCTAAATACACTGTCAATATTCAACTATAAAACTTATTAGTAACATCAATGTAGTCACAGAAATTATCTGAACTATAGCATTTAATTAAAGCTATTATAAGCAGCACGTCTTTGGACTTCGAATCGATTATGACTGAAATTTGTGACATTGAGTACACAGCCTTTATCCAATATAACAGTTTCGTACAATCTACACGTAAACAATGTCATCTTCCTAGCTTGTGTGACCTCCTTGACAAACACAATAGCTTTAGATTGGGGAAGGACGTGTTTATACAGAATACTGAATGGCTTAGACGTCCACCTGTGTAGGGTTTAACTTAAGATTGACTTGAGAATAACAAATTGTCGTCTTCCTAGTCTTTGTTACTCTTGACATTGTTTAGGTGTTCGTGGGAAGTTAACAGAACGACACTACTCCTTGCCTTCCTCGTCCTCTGATTTGGTCTACCACAAATTGTTACAGGCAAGCATATATTGTGGGTTCACAGATGATTGTTTCGGCGTACCTGTGAACCCGTCTCAGGGTGTTTGAAGGAACATCAGGAGTGTTTTAAGACGCCAAGTGCGATCGCGATACAACCGGTGGATGGGTATCCGTTAGTTAGTCAAGTTAGAACTAACCATTGAATTCTATGTAACAAATACTACTGAAAATCAGCGTTGGGGCTGTTCGCAGCTCAGCTGAGTGGCATTCCTTTTCCAGAGTATCAGTGTCTTTTCTCTTCTCCGACTATTTGTTATTTGTTTACTTGTTACGTTTGTATTGTTATATTTTTTCTAATGTGCTTTGGAATAAATATTTCTTTCTTTCTTTCGAACCATGTTATGGTTGGTAGTATTAAGATAAAAAAGAAAACTAAGAAAAAGTTAAAAGGTGTTCCTTGTTACATTGAAGCGGTAATAATAATACCAACTATCCGATATTTAATATCGTTTAGGCACTTAGAAGAAATCTGATTGGTACAAGGGTCGAAAATAAAACAAACTTTTATCATAATTAATTTTTTATTAAAATCAAAGTTTACACCTTTACAGCGAGATTTCAATAATAGACTTAGACTTTTATTTACTTAATTAATAAATGTGACTATTAACCAAGAACACATTGCCTTTTTCATTTATTGCTGTTATAATACAACTACACATTGTATATTGAAACACACACATATATAATAAATACACACGTATAACACACATAAACATGGATTTATAAGCTTCTACAACAATGATTAACAGTGAATATACGATAAATGTATAACAATTAAGAGTAGTCCACTCTGTAATATCTTAATACTAATTGATATGCAATGTAAGGTCCATGATATTACTTACTTATGGCAAATTTACTGATACATATAGTTAGCGCGAAAATTAGTTTAATCTGAAATTGATTTTAATATTTCTATAATAATTATAATATATGACTGTGTTCGTCTAACACCTCAAGTGCTGTATCCGGTCGTTTCAGCCCAGCTAACAAAATGAAGTGTGTATAGACTAAATAAAAACGTATGTTTTAAAACAGTAATACAAATTGTTATTAAAGTATAGAAACTTAAAAAAAAACATTTTATGGCTCTGTACTCTGACATAATTACCGAGCTAAGTATATAAAGATACACGATAAATAGTCACAATGAATATTGAAAAGCCTATTCTTATTCATAATTTAGTTCCAAAAACCGTGTAGCGACATATAGAGGTCAAAACATTACTGCTAGATATATTTCTAAACAATCGCTCAGACAATAATATATGTTAACATCAAGATAAATTACATCAAATAGATCTTCTAAGATATGAAGCGTTTTAACTTACGTCAGATTTAAAATAAAGCGACATTACAGACTAAGAATTTTAACCGCCAAAATATAATGAAACACGATCGATCTTTGATTTTGTTTTTAGCAACAGAGCCAGCCATTCTATACCTATCTTCCAATGTAATATTTTCTTACAAACATTCTTCCTACAATAAACATACTTGAAGTGTTTCATCATATAATGCCTCGAATCATTTTATATAATATTAATGCAGACATGAAACACGACATCTAGACATAGAAAATGTAACGTCGAAGAAAAAGTTAAACATTTATGAATAATACCGTAAACGGTGTCGAACTCTTAATTATCAGGTTGTTTGACTCTGACCTACACGTATCGTGTTACCTTACACCTAAGTGCTCTTATGATCAAATGTGCATATCTACCATAAACGTTTATATGAAATATATGATAATCGTTATCTTTAAATACGATTAATTTGTATAATAAAATGTGTAAACGCTTGTCAAAAGAATACAAAACGGTATTCAATCTCGCGTCTAACAGGCGTCACACATTTTTTGTGAAACAATATATGCATGAAATATTCAAGTTTCAATTTTGTTTCGTGTTTCCCGCGAATATCCAATCAATATATATATTTAATATTTTTACCAAAACTCTCACGCTATCAATTCCAATTTCAAAAATGTAAATATACTTTTAATATTAAATTTCAGACTAAGGGATATGTTTTAGGTTACAATATCACGTGAAATTTCACTTTTAAAGGATTAAATTTTAAAGTTTCATCGATATATTTAACTAAATGAATTTTCCGTACTAAAATTTTTCAATAATTTTGTGAAAAATTAATTCATGCAAAAATTGAGATTCTGCTAGTTTTTGCCTAAAATGCAACATGCACGTCGTTTGCAGTCACATTTATTAATTCTCTATGAAATACCGATAAACTACAGCTTAAATCAATTATAGCAATACAAATAGCCTACAAAACTAATAAATTCAATAGCCTATGATATTCCTGAAAAATGCGTGTTTTCCGCGACTTTCTGTTATATCAAGCCTTAAATTAATAAAAGGTAATAAGTCAATAAAACAATTTATTACTCAAGCCTTTTAGCAACTGTTTCAGTTTATAATTTAATAGGTAAATTTTAATATTGCTAACTTCAACCAGACTTTTGTGTCATCTAGAATAATTTTTGGTTGATAAAATTAATAATATCTTTACATGACGATTATAATTGAATTTCTAACGCTAAACAGTTTAAAATTATTAACAGCAATTATAATTTATTCCGACAGTTTAGCTAACACTTATCCACATAATATATTAATAATACGATGTAGTTAACATGAAATTGAATATCGAGGGGCTCAGTAACAATAATAATATCATTTGAACAATTAAACTAACTAAATTTGTTAAACAAGAGGTAGCAATCAAAGAAGATAATATTTACTTTACGTCCTAAAGATAAATTTAGCCGGAACTCTCCGGGATTTTAGTAAGTATAGAGGAATATACGACAATACCATAATAGTCAACATGGTAAATGCACAAAAGCTTACAATACGTGTACAATATTAAAGTTAGGAGTAAACAATACAAAATATTAGAAGATTTACATTTGGGTTCCGATAAAGGTTGAACGAAACGCGATATAGCTCATGGCACCACAAATCTCATCTACATTATAAATCCCGCTTAGAAAATCTACCCGTAAACAGAGCCGACGCTGTTGCCTTTTCATTACTCTAAAGTAAGGCATTCCATACGAAGATACCTAATGTAAAAATATATGTATCACACTCGCAAAAACTTCATATCACAAGTTGCCATCCCAAAATACTACGTTTCAGCCCAAAATTGATATGTATATGTTATTGCACAAATTCATCACGTTTCAAACGATAAGATTGTGAAGAGCGCGCCTCGAGGTACCCGGCCACAGTTAGCTCGAATTGGCTCTTCGCAGGACCTAGGTAACGTAAGGGTTAATGTGTCACTTACTAGAGACCTCTTGCGGCGAGAACGATGAAGTTGAGTACGATGATAGGACAAGTGTTCGAAGCGCTCGACGGTCCGCCGTAGCCCGGTTTTCGTTTGCAGTTCATTTTTTCGAGGGGCATTTTTGCCACGCTGTATTCCCGGTGCTCGTTAACCATGGTGCAGACGGTACGCTTTTTCTGCATCATTTCATCGTCACGGTCCCTCAGACCGGCTAGCCATGCTTCATACCACGCAAGATCGCAATCGCAAATCAGAGGGTTATCTGTAAGTAGAACGATTGATTAATTATTATTAAACAACTTAAGAAAGTATTTATTAAAATGACGAATGTAAAAGCAAATATCCTTAATAACTCTGTATTATTACGTTTCGCGTACAAAAAGGCATTTCTTACAAATGGAGCATGCTATGCTCAAATGCTCTTTCTCAAGCTTATTTTAAAGTATTTTATTAAACAAATGTGTCTGGAAATAAATGTTTCTTGCGCTCGATTCAACACTCAATTTCACTGAAAAATTTCCACTTCATTTGTATTGCACTCGTATTTTCTTGAATCGTGGGAATTCAAATTTATTCCTTTCTTGTTACAAAGTTTGTAATTTATGAAATTTTAGTACAGACGTTTATTTCATATTTTTAACATAGAATAAAAGGTCATTACGCTGTTAAAAGAAATATCTTACTTAATTTTAAACTCACTCTTATTTACTCGGTTAGAGAACTGAAATGTATATTCTTTACATTATTTTGTTACACATACGTATATCTTATTACGTATATCTGCGTTTTTCAATTACAAAGCATAGTGCGACATTTCCATCATTGTTGAATAAGAGAAAAACATATCTTAATTTTCGGGCCCTGCACATGTAAACACATCGAGCGAAAGCACTATTTAGTACTTTTAAGAGTTATCGATATATGAATACAGAAATATATAATTAAAACATTCAATGTTAAGCATTATCCCGCGTGTTATGATTTAATTCCTCCTTTGATGAAATAATTCTGATTGTTGCAGTACGTAAGTACATGCCAATATAGATCTAAATATTTGACTTACAATAATTTACACAAAGTACTTTAATTAATAAGTGTTTAAGGTTTTAGTAAGATTTAAGATCAAAAGACTACATACTTCACTAGAAGTACTTTTAAAACTGTTTTAGTATCTACTAAGATACTAAAACAGTTTTAAAAGCGCTTTCCTAATAAGACTTTTCGATAAACAGATTTCGCGATATAACGGGTGAAATATTACTAAGTAAAAGCGATCATACCCATAATATCAACAACGCGTAGTGTATCCAGTATCGGTTCCATGATTTCCTCGGGAATGTGCTGCAGCTTGTTGTTTTGCAGGTTCAGTGTCTCCAACGAGTTCAGATTGTCGAAACCCATTGTTGGCAGCTGATGAACCCTGTTGATCAATTTAATTGTCAGTACTTTATAGTATAATATAGATTTTTCCTTTATTAATTTGCTGATTTTTTGCGTAAATTATTACGTAAACAATCTAAATGAAAAGATCGCATTGCAGAAAAAATATCTGGCCAAGCAAATAAAATCCTATTTAAAAATATATCTTTTCCAACACAAAAATATTCTTATATTAATAAATCAAAAACTATTATTCTTTAATAAAATTAATGTAAATTCGTTCCTATAAGTGCCAAAGATAAAAGCATACTCAAAAGTAAGAAGACCTTAAAATCTATGTCAATAGCACATAGAATTATGGGTCGTTCTCGTCACTTTTCGAATTGACGTGTAATTTATATACCACGTGGGAGTAGAGCATTGAAATTTAATATCAATTTGTAACGCTTCCTCTTTTATCCATTACGTGTAGTATTAGATACAAGAGGAAGCAACGCAAATGCCGCAAAGTTAAAACGAAATTGCTTTTAGAATTTTCCATCTCTTGTTATATAATAGCTGGTAACATCGAACTGGATTGTCCGAGTTTTTTTCTTGCGAGCATCTTCGCCTATAACAATCCTTAATCACAACATAGTAAAAAAAAGATGTTTTTTATGTCCCTATGATTTAAATCTTTAAAACTACGCGACCGATTCTCAGGTTTTTTGTAAATAGAGACTTGAGTGATTCAAGACCGAGGTTAATATATATAATACATCTATATATATAAAACAAAGACGGGTTTGTTCTAACACTTATAACTCGAGATCGGCTAGACCAATTGTCATGGTTTTTGTTCGTTGCATCGAAAAGCAGAATACATCTTAAAAATAATTAAAACTTTATAGGGGGGAGGGTTAAAAGTTTATATGATAGTATACGCGGACGGAGTCGCGAGCAACATCTAGTGCATAATATATGCGAGCGAAGTCGAAACGAGCCGCTACTGAATAAATATAGAATAGATAGTATAAGTCAATCACTTCCAATTAATCCTACATTGACAAGTGAACGCGTCATAATAGAATTAGTGTTGATTATCGATTATTGCTACAATGCGGAAACTTGTGAAGCAATATGAGAAAAACCTTTTCCGGACTTTGGGGAAAACGAAAATGTTTTTATTATGATTGCTTTGCTATATATTTTTTTGTGAAACCCTATTGAATATTCAATACGCAATCAGTTTAATTGACATTGTTATTATTGATTTAATTTATCGAGACGAAGTTTTAAAAAATAACAACTCATTTCTACAAAATGTCAGTAAATTTAATATTTAAAAAACTAGCAATACTGTTCTCGTTCTACAATTATTATTATCTTTGTTAAACCTTCTTTGTCGAACAATATTACTATGGAAATACCCAAAAGATTTAAATACAGTAATTAGGCATACGCAGGAAATTTAGGGTCCTAGCTCATAAATATGAAATGTAAACGACCTAAATAAACGCGGGTGTATTGAATAATTAAAGCGTGTTGGGATTCCTTTATGGAATATGTGGAGTTAAAGTTATAGGTATAGAAACACGTTCTCGACAGCCCTTTGTATGCTTCGAAATTGTATTGAGCGAAATATTATTTGATATAAATATCGTATACTTTTAGATTTCATTCTTATACTTTTATTAACTGTGCCTCGTAGTTTTACCAGGGTAGTTCTCATTCCCGGGACAATACTGAGATATACAGTATCCTATCTTTTAAGTTGGGTTAAAATGCATACGGTGTGCAAATTTAATTTTAAAACAGGTTCTGTTGTTATGAGACAAACGCGGACAAACAAGGTGACACGTAATTTATATATTAAGATTTTAATATAGCGAGCCACAACTCTTTCATTACTATTGTTTTAGCTTATTTAACCAGTTCCTACTGTAGATATTCAATACACGATTCCCACTGTATATAAAATACAATATAAGCTTGAAAATAAATTTCCAAACTATACTTTTGACTATAGTTAATAGATTGGTACTCTATTGAAATAAATATACAAACAAATATATGATACATTTATATACATAGATTGTTCCCAAACGTAATCGTTGATATAAACAGCTAAATCATAGTAGACTACTATTTCCTTATTAAAATATATTTATGTAAGAATCACTCAGTTAAAAGACTATAATAATGAAAGATCAAATTAATCATACGAAAACAATTTGTAACCCGCCAAAGCAATTGAGCTTATCAGCAAACAAATTACGTAAGTCTTGCTCCAAAAAGTTTTTACCACAAGCACTTCTATCACTTTATAAAAAGCTCCCAGCTTTGAAAAATAGCCTCATTTAAATCTTTGAGTAAACAGGCATTGAGCTTTCCAAAAGTTTTAACTTGAAGCAAATATTTTTAGACTAACAACATTTGATACAGAAAACGTATATACAATTAAGCAAAAACGTCTTGTATCGTTTTGTTGAAATATGATTATAAAATAAAATACGAGTAAAAAGAGAGTCTTGCGCTATTGAAGTATATTTTTGACATTATTTTATGTTGATGAACTTGAAAACAAAGTGTCCAAAAATTAGGCCAGAATAGAATCTCTATACCTTACAAAATCTTACAAATAAGTGAAATACACTATACTTATTGTGCGATCGTAGCCGATATATTTTAGTTATTATACGAAAAGGGAATTATTATTCGCCTAGGTATACATAGATAATGTTTAAGGCACTGTAGAGGCTGGAAATAGTAGCTAGAAGACGTAGCTATAGCTATGAGGTATTTCATGTTGCTTAATACATTTGTATAATAATCTTCAAAAAAGTTTAGCGATTGACGAGAATAGCTGCGCATCGGTAGAATCGCGTTCGTGGGTGCTCAAAGACAACACGACTGGGACAACCAATCAACGCTCGCGCACCCGACGATCACGCGCCCCGCGCGCCGCGCCGCTACCTCGATACCTTATTTTTGACTTCTGCGCAGGTTTCGTTCACCGCTAAAGGAAATTAACGATTACTGTACTTACATATTCTTTTGCAAGTTCAAGAAGGTGATGGAGTCTCCGTAGCCAGTGAAGGCGTCCTCGCTGATGTATGTGATGTTGTTAGAGCGTAGATCGAGGTGGCGTAGCCGATGTAGCGGCCGTAGCGCTTCTGACGGTATCTCGTGGAGACGATTGTCACCCAGTCGTAGATATTGTAGGTTTTCTGTATAAATATTATTAGGATTTAAATATGTTTGAAAATTCCATTTTACAAAGTTTAAAATATACGTAAATATAGCGCGTGCTATCATTGCCAAGCTAGTCAGTAATTAAATCTTATATAAAGCTAAGGCGACTTTTTTTGCTATTTAAGATGGCCGAGTCGAATTTAAGGAATACTGCTTATATTAATTAAAACATTTATTAAATCAGCGCAAAAAATCAATAAAAACATCAGTGCATTATTACTTATTACCTAATTACTTAACAGATAATATAAAGCTATTATCACAATAAAAATAATAATCATTTGATTATTCTTATAGTGAAAATATAAAAAGCTTAGCTTACATTTAAATCATCTTAGCCTTAACGTGATTAAAGCCTACACGTATAGTCTGTATCCCGAAACCATAAGGTCAATCGTATGCAATTGACATCAGGCCCACACTGGTAATGCATTTTGCCAATGCCCTTTATCGCCCACGCTACAAAATTGGTTCGCAGGTGGGTTGTAAATTGCTCTTCAACCTTGCACTATCGATATAAAAACTTGAGAGAAGAAGTCTAAAAATACACTTTTAATATCTGGTTCGTTCTATTTTATATTACTTTAATGGTTTTTAAATTATTCACTCCGTATTATAAATGAAAAATTAGATGTAGACGTTTGGATTAATGGCTACATCTACTGTTTTAAATCTATCTATTATATATACAAAAATGAAACCCGTTTTCCATTGTCACGACCTAACATGAACACGCTTGATCATTTTGGCTGCTTTTTTTTGTTGTATTTGTTATTATTAGGAGAAGGGTCATATGTAAGAAAAGATAAGCATTTCACTTTTTTGATATTGCATGATTATACGGCGATACGAAAGTCGCCGGGTCAGCTAGTACCTAAGTTTATAAAAATGGGTGGATAATGAATATATGAATAGCGATGTTATTACAACATACAAAGTGTTTTGCTTAAATTTGTATATGAGTAGATTATACCCAGGATTAACACACGATACTTTAAACCAATTCTTGCAACGGGAACTACACAAATATAACTTAACAAACACTAAAACTATTCTAAACATCAAACTCAGTATAAACAGCTTTGAATAGCCTGAAGTAAGTAGAATTCAATTATAAGTTATTGCGTACTTACCCTCGAGTCCAACGAACGCCTTTTCGTCGATACGCTGTATGAGATTGCCTTCGAGTTCCAGAGAATTGAGGAAGTTAAGGTGAGAAAACACCTGAGCCGGCACTTCTCTTAATTGATTATGCGCCAGACCGAGTGAATCGAGGCTCCTCAAACCTGTATTATATAAACCAAACGTCTCCATTACACCCCAGAAGATCATAACAAACTAAGAAGAAGCTGGTATTTTGGTGAAAATTTATAATGAACAAAAGTAAAGTACTGAGTGAAAAAAATATATAAATATACTCAATGAACATTGCTGGTTTTTTCGTGAATTTATACTGAACAAATTTACGAACGCACTTTTGAAAGAAAAGAATTTTGAAAGATGCCGCCATCATGAAACACTGATTTTTAATATCATGGGACCTTTGAAATATCTTCTTTCCAAAAAAAGAGAATCATCAAGATCGGTTCATAAGCGACAATGTTACCGGCGAACAAACATATAAAATCATATAAAAGGTCTAATTGAAAAAACTCTTTTTTTGAAGTCTAATAAAAAACAAGCAAAAAAAATTAAAAACTCGACTAAGATAACTGAACTTAAATTTCGAATCTTTTGAATTTAATTCCTTGAAATTTAGTTTAAGTCCCAATTAGCGCATATAAACATGTGTTTATATGTATATGTGTTTTGTGCTGAACGGCTGTGTGTAACTGTGTATATTTTATAGACCTACATATTCATCATTTCCTTGCATTATAGATTTATGAACATACATCGAGATTTATGAAAAGCTTATTGAATTATTTATCCTACAGCTTTTAAGAGGAAAAATTATATACAGAATGGATAATTGATTGCAGAAAGCGCTGATGGAAAATTAAAGATACAATTAATAATGCTGTCTTAGTTAGTCCGATTTATCGTACGATTCTCGTTTCTTATTTATATCTAATATAACGTGTTTGGTGTAAACGCCAAACGTTTTTTTCTTTCTTTCTTAAATTTTCTTCCTAAAAAGGCTACAAAAAAGATGACAGAGAAAATTGTCGCTGCTCAATATATTGTTGAAGCAAATATGTAACTACAGCGCTGGTCTTTCGTGATGCCAAAAAATTATACAATATAAAACAGATACGTGTTTGTTACGACACTTATAACTCGAGATCGGCTAGACCAATTTTCATTATTTTTGCTTCGTTGATTTGCATCCGCCCCGAATAGCAGTATTCATGTTCAAAATAATGAAAACTTCATACGGATCAATTTTATATGAAGGTCCACGGTTAATATAAATAATAATTAATATGGTGTTTTATATTTTTAGTTATTCGATATTAAAATAGCCTTTAATAAGCGTTAAAACACAATTATAAACACCTCGTGCGAGCAACATTATAACCTTCGTTGTAATTTCCATATTAACTGAACTTTTAATTGAACTCGACTAATTAACCTGAATACAATTAACACGTAAGTAATTTACAAAACGTTGATTTTGGTAAAGCGAAATATGATTTAATTAACGATTAAAAGTATTAAGGATTCCATACTTTTGAAATGAAAAACATCTATTTGCCTTATTGTCGATACTGTTGATTTGCGGAACGCGTAAAGGTTTCGAGTTGAAATTAAAACGTATACTTAAATTAACAGTCCCTTGCTGCAAAGAACCCACCTCAAAGTTTGTGTTTTAAATTTAGTCCTTTTTACAATAATATAGAATATTTCGATACTCGAAGAGTAATCAAAACCTTCCGGTTCGTTCTAGAACTTAATAGAATGGGCAAGTGTCTTAAATTTATAATTAAATATAGAGAGTCAAATGTAAGCCTCTAAATAAAATTGGATATCGTATGAAAGAGCTTGACATGAAACGAAATAGCGTTGCAAAGGTTATAAATATCTAAAAAACTCTCAAAGGGCGAATGCGGTTCACACTTGCCCGATTTATTAACAGTCATTAAAAGATTTTCCAATCGAAAGAAACATATTATTCTTTATCCAACAAAACATGCAAATTTCAAATAGTATTCTCATAAGTAGGTATTGTACGTATGTTGATATCCCTTGTGGTTTGTAGCGGATACTTATCTGAACAATAATGTTTTGACTTAGCTTATAATATGAACAAAATATAAGTCGCTGGTCTTTGTCTCAATATACATGAAGATTGTTGAAATGCTAGTTAAGACATTTCAAAATTCAAACAGTTATAGTTGAAAAGTTAGCCGTAATTAAAACATCTGCCGTTATATTTATATTTATGGCGTAAAGTTTTACAACATTACACGATAGAAACTTGTTTTAATAAAAAACAACTAATTTAAATTGTACACAGACTTTTGGGGTACTTAAAATTCGCAAAGTCACCATTGGCCTGTATTCAAAGCCAATACAGCACTTAAGATTTACTCCACGCATAAATATAACGAATAAAGGCAGACATCGAAACACAAAGGAAATGTGATTACATTACCCGCGAAATCTCCCTCCGAAATGGAGGTAATGCGATTTTCTTGCATCTCGAGTTTCTTCAAATTCTCGAGCAGGGCGAGCGCCTTCTGCGGCACCGCCGTGAGCTCGTTCCCGCCCAAGTTTAGACGCTTCAGTTTCCTGGGAACCATTTATCACGTGAGCCAACACTTGATGTTCGTTTTAATTGTCTTTGTGCTGCGATGTGCGAAGCTGTGCGGCGCAACTTTCATTAACACACGGGAAGTTTTTGCAAATGGTTAGTCTTCTTTTTATGTGTATATTTTATAGTAAAAAACTGTTTTATCTACGCTTCGTTGCATTATTATAGGTATTTGCCTTTAAGTTTGTGGGTAGATCAGTAGCTTTCATCACTTGGGTCCAATAAAATAATATTTGTCACTTTAAATCGCTTATTGTATGTATTAAGCAGATCATAGAAAATATCGTACCAATAAAAAGCTACATTATTTATGAGGAGTCTTAAAATATTGATAAGAATGCTTAACATATTGAAATCAAATCTACTTGAAATATTTACTTTAATTAGGTACTTGTCAATTTTAAATTTGCAGCTTTATGAAGAAAGAATATGTGCGTCTAAATTAAGTACATTTTACTTCTGGAAAAACTTATTATTAGGTAAAAATCATTTTTAAACCCTAAAAATATTTCAGTCGGTGCCTGGTTATGTAAAAAAGAATTTTATTAACAATTTCGTAAACGCAGTTAGTAATTATAACCATCAGGTAATATAATGCAATGTTATACTAATGAAATTTCATATCAAATAATACATCCATTTATGGATATTCAATTACTGTTAATAATATCAAAGTTCAAACACAAGTTTAGATTACAGACTATTACCGAGAAATCCCATACAACCGTAACTCCTAAAGGGTTTCAGAATCAGGAATCTAAGTCTATTGTATAACGATAATGAAATACTGTCTAAAAATAACTTCTGTGTTTGTTTTATTGTGAAATTTTAAAGCCATTTCCAATTTTGATAGAATTGTATGGATAACAGTCAAATCGGACCCGTTTAAGTTGTACTTAAATTTAAGTTGCGTTTCAGTTTTCCGGCATCAGTCGCATAGAGGGATGGTGGATAACCCGTCACCGTGGGGTGTGAGTACATTTGATTTCAACATAAATTACTCTACCGGTATTCTGCCTGTTTTTTTACACAAAAAAAGTAATCTACTCTTAATAAATATACATTTTTAAAGGACTACTATCTTATATTATACCTTAAAACAATAATAGTGACAATGATAATGACAGAAAAGCATTCTATTGGTAAAATAATTTTCAAAATAATCTTAGTACTTTTAAGTCACATTCTCACAAACTTAACTATGTACTACTATAGAATATTACCATAGATTTAATTCTGACTCAAACCGCAACATCACGTTAAAATTTACATAGTGATAAACAATTTTATATAATTAAATTAACTTACTTCTCTAAGCCTTTAAAAGCTTCGCCGTCCACAACGGATATCCGGTTTTCATAGAGGGTTAGAATTTCCAATGTGTCAAGACCCAAAAAGGCCTTATTGTGCACCGCAGTCACCTGAACAAAATTCATTTTATACAGTTTAAAAATGTTTCTATAATGAAATAAATTGGTATGGTATATAAGGTTATAGTTCATCTATACATGTCATATTATTTCGTTTTCTGAAGTTTATGTTATATAATTAGTTTTAGATTATATAATAGGATTAAAATTGTTGTCAAAACAATTTATTAGAACAATTTGATTCCTTAAAATATAATCTATAGCCTTAATAATAACTCTATAGAAATATCAATAATAATCATATACTACAAAGGTAGCATTCGAGGTTTGATTAGTAACTTTGTTTAATAAACTTCGAGGAAGGATCGTTCTATTGTTAGGTTTTACTAAAATAGACATTCCGTAATTTGTGTTAATGAAACAGCCTACAAGTGAAAAACTACGTAAGATAATGTTTTGCTTTAGTTTATTTTGATATGAAAATATTTAATTTTTATATCCCTTATATATAGAACCCTTCCACAGAGAACTGGCATTTGGAAGCAGCTTAGTCACATTTATATTTTTTATCTATTTTGTAGTCCAGCGGCCAGCAACATACTCCTTTAGCTTTGCTATGGCCTATGGGCGGAGTTCATTGCAAATCATCGCGACCTGTCTCAGTTACCCTGAATGTTACAACCTGGGCACATTCAAAACAAGAGTGAACTGGTTTCTTCTAGGCGAGCACGCTACATCTTCGACCGCAGCGTCGCTTACCATCAGGCGACCTGTGTTCAAGCGCTCGCCTATTTCACTATAAAAAAAACCCCTTCATAATAAAAAAACATCATATGAAACCCGAAAAAATAAATTACCTTATTATGATTCATATTAAGAATAAGCAGGTGGTTAAGATGCGTAAAGGACGACGTCGGTATCGTTGCTAGTTTGTTCTGGGACACGTCGAGTTGCGTTAACTTGTTACCTGGAAATACATCAATTCTATTTATGGAGTAACTTGATAGACCTGTACGCTATATTTAGAATCATGTAGGCAATTCTGACAAGAGGGATGTTATCACTAAAGGAAATAATTCTTATTAAAGACAAGCTTCTTTTGGGAGAAATACGCTTGGTTTGATTAAGAAATTTAGGTACATTTTATGATCGTTAGAAACTTGCTTTAGCTTATTGTATTGTAGTTACAATGGTGGTATTATCAAAACAAGCAGTGTTTGAGTATACAATTTTATCGGATAGACGTTTAGCGTTTTGGAGATAAAGGTTTAACAACGGTTTACTAGAAATAGATTGCGACATACATTCTTTAAAGATTTACGTCATTATATAATAATATAAATAATAGTAGTAAATATTTTAAGTTTAATTTAACTAAGTCTTGTATAAGTTTATATTATTTATACAAAATAAAACTTTCTCTAGCCCCGATAATTCAAGGCCTGTAGCAAAAGCCTTTTGTGAACCAATTTTTAAATTCAATTTGTTAGCTAACTGCGAGACTTTTTAACGTACCTATGTCTCTGTATTTGACATAGTAATTATTTTCAAAACATTCTTTGAAAATAAGTATTTAATAACAAAGTTAAATTATGTTTAATATATTTTTTATTTGATCATATTTGTGAATTTACGATGATTAATGTATGAGCTATGTATTCTACTACTCTACTAATTATGTATACAGTGTGTGTGTGTGTGTGTGTTTTTGAAATTAATTAATTATTATACCGGGTATAATATAACATTTTATTCGTTTATCAATCAAATCACCCTATGGCTGTCCACTGCTGGGCATAGGCCTCTCCCAAGGTGCTCCAAAGGTCTTCCGCGTATTCGTTCATCCTACTCGCAAATATTGCAAATGTGGTTTAAAGGAAAAATAAGCAATAACCGATGAAAATGGGCTGAATATGCAAGTGCGTATCAAAATATGCATTTGCATATAATCCGGTCTCTAGTAATTATATAACGTAGCATAAGAAATTGAAACATAATCTCAATATAGAAAAATCTGTTATTGTTACTTTATTTGAATTTGGTATTAGGTATGTATTTATCTCAAAATATATAAATATATACTTATATGAAAAAAGTTTGAGCTTATTCGAGCAATACCGAATATATACATAACTAGCCGGCCCAACGCAACTTCGTTCACGCTGTACCTATCCTACCCGAAGCCTTATACCCTACACCTATTTTTTTTGTCTAAGACCCATCCTCGTACATCCACGAATATTCTAAAAAAAGAATTATGTAAATCGGTTCAGCTGTTATCGAGTTATACACTTACCAACACATTTTGCGATTTATTTTTATATAATAGTATATATACAGTGCCTATTACTGTTAAATGTTACATAAAAGATGATATACTATTAAATATACGCATAATATATTAGTGTGTTTTATACCTAAATACACATGCCGAGTGACAGTATATTAATGTTCTTTAAAATAATTTCAAGATGGCGTACCAATCGAGCTCAAAGAAGAATCCTCTATGACAGCCAGGCTGCTGTTATGTACCGTCAAATGTCGAATATCCAGACCAAGGAAAATGTATGAAGGAAGTTTGGCCAAATTGTTGTGTCGCAGCTTCAGGTAGAATATTATCATAGGCTTGGATCGGAGCGTATTCATTGCCTGAAACAAAGTGATATTTTATTATTTATATTCAAAGTCATAGTCTATGAATCTGTATTCAACTAAGCTAAATATGTTAAAACCTTTTATACTCATAGTTATACAAAACAATTATGTATAACGGGTTCGTAGTGTAGTTAGAGTGAAGAATGGGCGAAAAAATATTTTCATGTAAATTATGGATTCTCTTAGTGCCAAAGTTAAATAAAATGTAATAAACTATATAACCTAGGAAAGTTTTTAAAAAATATCAAATATTCTTAACGGTGTATAACGTCAGACTTTTACACTGTCGATTCAAGAACGTACAATATCTCCGAATAATAACATATTTTGTTTCCCAAATGTACTCGTATTTAGCTACCAACTCCTAACTACACTTACTTACTTTCTTTAATTATAGATTTAAACTAATAATTATTATTCTTTTAGATGTAAATAATTTAATTTGTTTATATAATACGAAATACATTTGTTTCATGTAAATTGTCACCATGTGTAACTAACTGTTAATTTCTGTGGTCTGGTGTCCCGAAATACAGGTTTGTAGCATAGTTTAGGCACCAGACTCATATGTAAGCGCAAATGGTAATTGTATTGAATAAATAAATAATTTGTATGATTATTATTACCTTCTGTATATGCTGTTGTTCAGTGAACTCGCAGAGTATGTCCAGGCCGTTCTTCTTGACGGAGCAGGTGCAGGGCGTGATGGTGTTGGGGGCGGGACACTGCTGCGCGCCCTGCTGGTGCGCCGGCCGCGCCAGCAGCACCACGCAACAGAACACCAGCCAACGCGCCATCATTATTGGAGACTGCGGGACACATACAACTCTTACAGTGAACCTAATGTACTTATATATTAGATGTATTGTATATTATTAATTGAAATTGAAATTTGATTTTCACTGAATTAAGATGTTTAAGTTGAATTTGACGTAACAATTTGTGAAAGAAATGTTAAAAAATTATAACAATTATGATAAAAGTTCACGGCGTGACGGTGTTAGGAAGAAAAAGATGGAGAATTTGTTTTTTTCTACATTTATACATAAAACTCGTGTGTTGAAACAAGACAAAAAACAATTGTCGTTTTAACTTTTAAATAAAAATTAAATGACGTCCGAAAATTAAGATGAAACACAATGTTACTCTGTAACCACTAACTACAAGCTAGAGCTGTGTATAGGGTACTAACAACTCTAGCGCTGACTTTCAGTGGCTCTAAAGGCTGACTTAACATTGTAACGTAGTATTGTAACGAACAATTGGAAGCCATAATTAAGTATTCTAGAAATAACCTTCAGCCATCAAGCTGTCATCGTTCGGTATTGAGTGCTTGTTTAGGTATGAAACACGTTAGTATAAAAAAATACGATTGCGTGTTTCAAAACGTGTTATTAGTTTCTATCGTTGGCTGTGAACAAACTGCGAACAAGCGTACCAATTTATAAATCGAAACGAAATTGAAAAGCTTCCGACTTAATATGTAACGAAATAGGATTGTGACTATTAATATTCGACCCAACGTTCCAAACGTTGCAGCGTGAAAATGAACAAATTAAGCCGGTATCTGCATCACTACAATATGAAACAGTAAATAAAACATTTTTAAAAGGGTATTAAACACGATTTACAGTGCGGCTTATTCAAAACACGGATGCCACGTTTACTGTAAAATGTTTTAAATAGAATTACTCCACGTATTTTTACTATTATCGAAATATTTTTTGGATAAATTAATATCTTTATATATAATAAACTGCCTTCCGAACCGACGCGATGGTTAATAATTGTTTTAGAGTAGCGCGACCATTCAAAAGAGTTACTATAATAATAATAAAAAAAACTCTTTATTGTAGAGAAGAAGAAGAGAAAGAAAAACAGTACAAAAGGCGGTCTTATCACTAAATGATAGTTGAAAAAAGATATAAATATTTTACACTGACCTTACATTATTTAAACAGGCTAATATACTGTGATATAGGTACGTATAACAGGATATTTGACTGGAAATGAAAACGTCAATATAAGTCAACCCTACAAAAATATATGCAAATTTAAATCCGTATTAAAGCACCAAGTCACCATTCAATACCAACAATAAATCGCGTTAATAGCGTTACACAATTTTATTTAACCTTTCCGATTTCCGCTGAAGTAAACAATTCCGCAGTTATTCAAAAACGTATAAAATTACGAGAAACTTCATTTGCTTTTGAATTTCACAAATCGCATGGCCGAGTAATTTCATCATTCCATATTCAGTTCCGATAGCATTGAAATCCAGTAATGCATATACGTATACTTTTAAAATTTCATCAAATTTTGAATCCGGTAACATATTGAAATGAAAAGCGCGTACACATTAATTTGACGCATAAATCTACATTAGAGGAAATTGAATTGGGTTGAGGGACGAACAGGCGTGCTCTAAATTTTAATATCGACTCTTAGTTACATTTACATATTTAAACCATGGGGAAAGAGATGGGAAACCGCTTACCCATGTTTGTGTTGAATATCAATCCTTTTAGAAAACAAGGTATAATAATACATACTTATAAGTTTAACGGTTTACTGTTTAAGTTTTAGACCATAAATTTCTTTTTTATTTCTTCGCATTAACTATAAAAAAGTCGATAAGAAAATGCTCACGCGATAGTGCGCCGAGAAGCATATACAAATAGTTTAGACCTACATACATTATAAAGTCATACTAAAATATTTCTATTAAGTTAATAGTCACATAAACTGTTAGAACATAATATATAAAATTAGCTAGTACTATTTTAATTTAACAAAGAATAAATATATCTAATCAGAACTAACATCTAGTAAATAAATAAATAGAAGCTCAACTAGTCAGCACAAAGCAAATCTCAAATTCAAATACTGCTTAACTAATCTCGACTCACGTAATAACGGTAATTCGGCTAACTTGTAATAGCAAGCTGGTCTATGAATATAGCCGAATACATCGCAGTCGGAATTTCTCCCCGAGCAATCGTTAAACCACTTTACTACCATCGTCTTCCCACAATACCTTCTATATCTTTACCTAACTAGAAAATATATTCAAACGTAAGCCGAACCTAAAATTTACATAATACTAGTCTTAGCCCTTTTGATAAAAGGTCGAACGTTAATCGCAATTCTCCGAAGTAAGCATCGAATGTTCTGAAACTTATTTATATCTCTTATATTTATCTTTGATCTTTGTTACTTCTGTAGGAGTTCTAAAATTCTGGGATATAAATGAAAAGTGCTTTTCTACAAAATGTTTATAACAGAATTCAATTAAGTTTCTTAATCATTTTCTAAGAACAAGAAACTTTTAGTTCAGAGATAAGCTGCGTACACCGTTCATTGAACAGTAAATATGACATTTTCAACATAATTTGTACTTGTAAGCTAATATTCGAAGTAAGAAATGTTATTATAAACATTATGTGTGTAAATTGGCGTCCTCTACTCCCCCTTGTCACTAGCATGTACAGTCAGCATCTTATTAAGAAACAACTATCTTTTTCAAACTAATATATTTATTCAACCAATAATGTTATATAGTAACTGCAAGAAACCATTATTTTATAATACGTCAAGACTATATTAAGATTCTCAAAATATCATATTTTGAAGTACTTTTTTTCAAGTTGAAATGTTATTTGGCCCAGAAATATAGTGAATACAAATTTTATTATTAGTAGATGATGAGAAAATATAACCTTTTACATAACTCAAGCGCCAAACCTGATGTTAAGCTTAATGGGACAAATGACTATTACTAATTAAATAATAAGTTTGCAGTGTAAAAGGTTATAATTAATAAATATTACCTTTTTTACGCTACGACACTTCAACACATTCAAATACAGACTATAATACTTTTTCTCAATTTACAACCAACGTATTTCTTATAAAGCATAATATACTGTATCCCATACCCTAGCTATTTACATGTGTATACAGTGACGTATGCTGACGGTACAGGCATGGTACGCAACGACACCGATAAATTACAAGGTTGATCTTACGTGAGTGTGCGTGAGGCGAGCGCTTTGGTGAGGGGTGCGCCGAAGTCATGGGGCACTAGGTCATGTTAGTTGAGATTCGCCTGCCACCCTGAAACAAATCGTTATTTAACATGATTTATCAACAATCCTACTAACATTATAAAAGTTTGTGAGAATGTATGTATGGATGTATGTTTGTTATTCATTAACGCAAAAACGGCTGGACCGATTTAGTTGAAATTTGATATGTAGATAGGTGATACCCTGGATTTACATATAGGATACTTTGCATCCCGGTATTGCCACGGAAACAGGAATTATATGGGTAAAGGATGAAAATGGTCTTAATAAGTTATGAATAATATAAATCGCGCCCCGAGGAGTTACTTTACATAAACATACAACTATATATCTTAAATTTAATTAATCTATTCTGTCTTGTTGTGTAATATTAATTATCTGTTCAAGTACCAGTCATACTCAAAACTTTATTTATAAGTTTCTTTAGATTGATTTTCAAGTGTCTACAAGAACAAATCAATGCGCATAATTGTTATGTTATTGGATGCTTATGTTATTGGATGGCGACTTTCGTCCATTTTGAATATTTCGTAGTATTTGTAGAATTTTCAGATACCATGTCTGATTGAAAAATAAAATTCTTAAATTCACAATTCGATATATTACAATACTTGGAATAAGTACCTACCATGAACAGTTAATATAATATTTCCCGTTACCAATATTATTGTGGGCGCTGTTGTATATAATACGTAAACATTTGAATTAATAGTTAAAATATATAGGTTAAGTTCAGCGAGTTCACGCCAATGGGTCCGGTATTATCATATTATCATATGTAACATAACACGAATACATATGACTTAGTATTCATTTGTTTATATTCAATGATTACTTTATTATTAGAAAATTATAACCTACTAGCTGTTGCCCGCGACTCCGTCCGCGTGGACTTTCATATAAACTTTAACTTCCCCTTTCTCCCCGTTATAACCGTTTTTTTAGTAAAAAAAGTAGCCTATGTTTTATCTCAGACTCTAGACCATCTGTGTACCAAATTTCATTACAATCGGTTCAGTAGTTTTGGCGTGAAAGCGTAACAGACAGACAGACAGACAGACAGAGTTACTTACGCATTTATAATATTATAGTATAATAGTATATAGTATAGTATATAGTATGGATAAGGAGCTAATTGTGGTTTCTACAGACAATACGTAACTTGGTTAAAAATGGTTTAAAATGTGTAAAGGAAAACTAATTAATTGTTCAAAAAACCTTGAAGTTATTTATTTTATGGTGGAATGTTCACGTCGCTTGAAACCGAGGCAATGATAAATTGCTTAGAGGGTTTTAAGGTAAAACAAATTTGTTGAACAAAATATTGCTTAAAAGACGATAATAAAGACGCACCGGCCATTAGGAGTTATAATACCCATTATATTAAAATTTTAAAGCGCATCCATCTTAATTTTATTTCGTTTTTGATTAATGATATAGTCAGTTTAGAAGGGTATTTTCTTCAAATTTTTCTATTTGTAATTTTTAAAAACATTAGTATAGCTATATTTAGATTTACATGTATACTTTTACTTTGTATAAGTCTACAATACACAGCTTTATATACTTTGCATTATTAGTTCTTCACTGTAGTGCACTTGATTAAAAAACAAAAAAAAACTTCATTACTTCCATAGCTGTTAACTATTACTTGAAATGAAGCCCAAAAATACAAACGGTTTCTATAGAACCAGATCCTTTTTTGTTGTATTATTTAATTTTAATAATAATATAATTACTAATGGTAGTGAAAATAGAATAATAATAAATATAACCTGTATACTTTATTATATGTCAAATTATATAAAGTAATCTGTCATTACTGTATATTAAAATATGTAAAGAATTCTTTCAATCTCCACACATTGACATCCTAACTAATCTGGCTTTGATCTGAATAAGTAAATTCAACGCGTTATAATAACACTGTTTTGTTTCTTACCTTTTAGTAATAATTTAAACAGCAAAAGTAGGTAGATAACTTAGCACATTCAATTGTTTTATAAATGTCCAACACTATAAGCTACACTGCACTAATTATCCACTTATCACCACTCAAGCACATTGCTAAAATAAATCGTTCGAGTTATTTACTGTACAGAGTATATCAGTGTCCTCCTACGCAGATCGAAGAGGTACTGCGGCCCCTCAGTTGTAGTTTTATTATCATTTGATAGGTCACCTCCGTTCGGCCGGTGTATTGTGTGGAGTTAGCGTGTAAGGATCGCTTTAAGTGCCTCAGAACGTTG
>JADANM010001810.1:7552285-7570475 GCA_026213755.1 Eurema hecabe
GTTACGTAAAGAGATTGAGTAACAAAGTCATTTTCATAATACCTTGATTTTCCTTATTGCGACAGTTCCCAGCAAGTCCAGTATATTTCGAAGTAAATTACGGAATAAAACAAACAACACGTAAAGGTAAACCGAGCATTGTGCCTGGAGAATTCGCTTTAGCATCCCCATTTATTTTACCATTTCGTTCTGTCTATTCAAATATTTTTACAGTAAGTATTTAGATTTATATTTTGTTCGTACTCTAAATCGGGTTCTTGGAAAACCGTGCTTCGCATTTTCGTCAATGTTTCAATATGTTGAAACGTTTTTTAAAACAGAAATAGTCTAGACAAACTATAGCCTGTAAGATTATACATTAAAAAGTTCCTTATTAAAAAAATATACAAAACATCATCTCGAGTTATTTAACACTACACTTAACATACTTATAGCATAAAAGCGAAACTATGCGCGGTTGTATATTTGTTGCAATCCCATGCAATATTGAATAGATTTGGCAGAAATTTGCGGGTAATACCACAGAGTGCAACCAGCTTTCTTGAATATACTAAAATAATGTACTTTAAAGAACGTCTTCCTCAACAGAAAACTCTGAAAGAAACATTAGATCCGGGCGCAACCGGTTTATCATTTCGAAATTTTCCGGCATAATATGCATGTAAATCACTTTGCAGCGCAATCAGTTGAATGTTCTCCTTGCAGCAAGGGAAATTACCCCTTTCATGGTTCGCTGGATCCCCTATTATTCTTCACCACTATTTATTAGATCATCTCGAAAACTTTCCGAAAACCGTTGCTTTATCAAACGATTAAGAATCGTCGATCTTTCCAATTACCTACTATTACAGGGCTAAAAAACAATTTTAATCGCAAACAATAAATCAAAGTAGGCTTGAGATATTATAATTATTTATATGTGAAATAACTATCACATAACGACCATTTCTTGAAGTATACTCTCAAAACGTTTCTAACTTTAAAAACAAAATTAATAATAACTAAGTAAATAAGTAATAGTCTGTAGTTTTTTCTTTTCAATAGAATGATTTTTATTTTAATTAATAATAATATAAGTTTTTTTCGTAAAGTAATATTTTTATGCGTTATGAAAATGTTAAGAAAAATGACTTACTTTTAGTAACACTAATTTACCGAGAACGTTGTACTTGTTTGGTTAGTTCCGTTACTTATCAAGAGATTCCGGGGAAATACTAATATTGCTTTCCTGCTGTTAAAATATACGCAACGGAAAGCTAATAAATATAAAACGGCAGCGCTTGCAGCTGAGCTTACCGAGAATATTCATAATTTTGCGGGTACTTTCTATAAACAAAGTTAATATAGTAAAAAGCATAAGATTATAACATCCTTATTTGTTTTTTTTAAATCCGTATGGGCTTGCCCTTCAACTCGGGTCCCCCGATGGATGGACTCTTGAAGACCTTTGAATTGTATCCATCGGGAAAGACCCACTCTGGGAGCTCGTTTTACTCTCTTGCTGTGTGCAGAAGAATTATTAATTAACATTCAAGTAGGATTTTTATTCCTATTCAGAATGTATTGTACTAATTCGTTTATTTTTAAAAAAGGCTAGCGCAATTTCCAAAACAATATAATTTGTCTACGAGAAACCTATAATAGACATTATTGCGTATTGCGAAACATATATTTCAACCAAACGTGCTATCCTTATCACTTTTGTTAAGTAAAATTTTGAAGTCAAAGGTGATAATTTACCATCAAGCTAGCGTCTTATTCACTTTTTCGTTCAATCAAAAATTTTACATCTAGTACTTTAACAATAATAAAAACGAAAACTTATGTCATAACCAACTTTTGGTTCAAAGCAGTATATATATTTGATTCCAAATAATATAAAACTTCAATAATATTGCTCGGTTGCCGATAACGTCGAGCTTGCGTGTCCCATATCGCCAATAATATTTTATTTATAAAACACTATGCTAACTTTGAATATTTTAAATCAAGATATTTTCAGTAAAAATACAGTTATATGCATTTGTTATATACATATGCAAATATAATAATGCTATTATGTTCATCTGACTTAGTTGTAGACAATGTAAGACAACATGACGTAATTGAACGTGTATTTAATTACGTCAAAATTAAGTCATAATTTACGCAGTGTATACTTTTGTTTTTCTCATAAAATTATAAATAAAACGTAAACAAAAAATATTCCATTATAATATAATCACAGTCACGAATCGGATTTTATGCCTCTTAAAATTAGTCGTTTAATGTTCAGTGAGATCATTTTACGACTTTGAAGCACTCTTAAGATATAAAACAACGAAATCAAAACGGCTTAGTTCCACTCCTTTAATAATTTGGAAACGATTCAGTCTTATAAAAATCTTAAATATATTTTTATTAAGCACGAATTTCATTCTTTAGTTTTATTTCTAAGCGACATTAGCCATTGCTATCAATACAATAAAAACAAGTTTACATATGCATACAGGAAGGTGTCGCCTACGAGCTAACATATATTCCTTTTTACACTAGCTGTGTGATGCGGTTTTTAACGAGTAAAGCCTTATATAATTTTTAATACATTTTCTTTTATATAAACCTTATTTTGTTAACAACGAACACAAATAAACTCGAATTCGATTGGTGGCAGAAGATAGCTACATACATATTTTGTAAAAAAATAAAGATAAATAAATTGAAATTAAAATGAAGTCTAAAAATAAACATTTGCAGTAATGAAACGGCGTCATCTGAAGCCTCATTGAAATGTATGGTAAAATTATCACACTCGCAACACAACTACCGCAATATGTGAGTTTCGCCCGGGGACCGTGTACGTGCAATTTATGTTCACATTCATGAAACTGTCAATTAGTTTCGTTTTACCCGACCGCTCCATACATATAGCTATGTTAGTGAATAAACGTTGATTTCGACTAAGACATAGATATTTTTTTATGTTTATATAGGTGTAAACCTATCAGCAATAAACAAGTGGCAAAATTATCGTGATACATTTCACTAATTACCTACTACTTTTAGTGTGCTTTAATATTTAATGAGCTATATTGCTTATGAGAAATAATGTTTTTTTATCGATCGATTAAACAAAGTTAATTAAGTCAAAATACCAGTTGAAACGGTGATAGGCGAATTATCATGACCATAACTGCAATTTTTATTTTATTAATACTGTCAAGCAGAATAATATTATAATAAGAAAGGTAACTCTCATAAATATGACACGATAATATTATCGCAGTTCCTTTGTGATCATTAATAACCGGAGCCTTAGGGACCTCGTTCCTGTGTTAACTGTGTCACTTGACGACAACTCTACGTTCGAATTAACGTAGAATGAATATAACGTAATATTACTTCTATTAACACATATTTTTATATAAAAAGCATTTATCAGACAGCAATCATTAAGCATTTAAAAAAAGAAAATAAAACTCAAACGTCTAATAGAGGCAATGAAGTAGACTGTTAGAATTAGTTCAAAAATGACTTAAAGGTACTTGACGCCATATAATCTGCAGTTATCCTTTACACCTTATAATTAAAGAATTCTTTAAATACCCAAAATGCCTTAATAGCTTTTTTAGGATGAAAATATTCAACATGAGAAAATAGCATTGAAACTACATATAACTATTCACAATTATCTAAACAAAGGCGTTGCGACCTCTACTACTGCGCCGAATTCTGAATCGGGCTTATGTGTTCGAAGTTCGAGTTTCGTTTGTTCGAAACTTAGGATATATACAATTTCTCAACATCGAAACATCCTCTCCTCACAGAGATTAAATTACTTTTATTATAGATACTTCAAGAATAAGTATAAGTCGTTGAAGTTATAGTTTATTTCTAAAAACTGATCTGAAGCAGCAATTCGTTTTTATTTTGTCCCCATTTCTTGCATTCAATTAATTTCGAGATTACATTTCAATCTGTTACAATTGAATACATTTTTACATTTATAAAATAGAATCTCTTCTTCAAAGTTCAAGTTGCTTTATGCTCTGTAAATAAAATACCATTTTATAAAAAATATTCTTGTTTGTAAAGAAATATTCCTTCCACAAATATAAACATCTTATTCTAAAGAGACAAATATTTATCTTCCAAGTTTCGGAATCCGAAATATAACCAAGTTTTACTTACTCTGACATTTGGACCATAAATCATTCGGAGGTCCAAGTCTCTTTATCTCCATTTTGAAACCACTTTCGACTTAGAAAATTTGAAACTCGTGTTAAGGTATGATTCGTTGAATAAAGTTATTCAAACAGTTAGTTAATCATTCATCGTATCATACGTGTTTTGTATCTTTGTTCATTCTTGCTAATACCGCGTCAAATAGTGAATTGAATGTAGAACTTAATTTCTTATGTGTCGATAACAACAATTAAAGGAAAGAAACGTTAACTGTTATTATGAACCCCGTCATGTTATTTCTATAATTATTTCAATCGATCCACTAACTAACAGACTCGAATCTAACAATAAATACTAGTAAGTAAAATTTTGATGTTAGTTTTATAGTTTGTTCTAATATTGTTTTAAGAATATAATTAAGTATATTCTACAGATGAATGGTTTAGTCGACGAACGATTTTCTTTCCAATTACTTTTTTAACCATAAAGTTTACATACATTACACCGGTTTAGTTTTATTCTTCATATTTTTTTCAAATAAATTAACATTACTGCTTAATTGAAATGATAACAATATAAGAATCTTAATTTGTGATGGCGGTAAAGAAGAAATACAACATGGAAAATAATGTCATTATATTGTCATTAAAATTATTTCACAAATGACATAATTAAGCTGACAATTTCCTACAATAATAAATTACAAAAAACCATTCCATATCTTTCTTAATCTCTATAAAACCTCTAATTTCGGAACACAATAACAACTTCGTCCGGTATTACGTTGCAACAAAATGGCGCTTTTTAATCTCATCCCTACGCCATTGAGCCAGTAATAAAAGAAAGTTAACGCGATTAACTTGGTGCGAATAGAAATAATGAGTGTCCTGAATAAATTATGATACAATGTTGCTTTTGGAGGTTGTGTGTCACGCATGTTACATGTAGGACATCAAAGTTTTAACGAGCACGAACGGTCGACTCCCCGCGGAGCAGAATTATGGATACTACGAATCTCGTTTCGTGTGAAAATACTAAAACGTAGCTATTGTCACCCCTATTGTGGCCGAGGATTTTATTGGGAAATAAATCGCCCTCGATACTACTAAGGGAGACCTTTGAGACAAAGCGCTGTAAAGACATTTTTATTTCTAACCTTAGACTATTTTCGGATTGACAGTCAATGTAATTGTAAAAGTCAAGAAAGTACACGACCTAAACTAATATCGTAGAGAGATAATATTAGCCATTTTGTATATATACAAAGTAATATTTATTTTACTTATCTGATATTGTACATTCTTGCCTGAGTCAAGTTTTATGTTTTCAGTTTCATACCTATGCCATGTTTTCTAGATTTTTAATTCCAAATCCTCTTATGTCGTCAGCGAAGGTCGCCAATTTTATCACTAAAAAATTAATATTATTAATAAGTATACAATGTAGGGGGAAGCAAGAGTATACTTACGTAAGATACATTTCTATAACAGGCTCTATTACTCCAATTTAGGTTTCTCTTCCACAAATATGGACGCAATTAGGAACTAGGTAAGCCTTCTGCTAATTTATTCTGTATGTGAAACCTTTCGTATAAGGAAAGGATCCTAGACCCTTTGCCCATTGTGCTCGTACCAAATAGTTACGTAGCTTTAGTACAACTTGTTTTACAAAAGCCAGTGAAAACATATATTCATAACAGTTTTGTACCAACATTATATCTGAATTGTAACAGCGTGATAGAATGTTGGAAAACTTACAACTAAATATAAAACAATTTTCTCGACTAACTGAGCGTGAATAGCTAAACGCTATCGTTGGCGGCGCTTTTGAAGTCATCAAACGGCACAAAAGAATATGTAAATACTCGTTTATTATCAATACAATATTGTTATAATAATATATTGAATGATAAAAGGACCCTTTCTCGTTGTTACGCGTCTATGAATATTTTAAATATCGTACAATATCGTAGTCATTTATCATTTACAGTAGGTACCTTTATCATTACATCTATTTTATTTGTCCATCATTATTTTGATCGCTTTTCCAATGTAATAAACATTTACTAAATGGAAGAAATGCTTTAGTTAGACCTAATATTACGTAATAGCTATTAACCATCTTAGTAAAGTTTTTATAGTAAAAATTAATCACCTAGTAGGTAGTTTAACGAATTACCTAATTAATAGAAACTTATTAATTATCTTGTTCCATGAACTAATTGAAGGCAAAAACCGTTCAATTCAAATTTGTTCAAACTTCAACGCCGTTCAACGTAAAGCGAACTTACAGATAAATATGAAGCACGCAATTTTCCGAACAAACCGAGCGTGACGCGCTAAAGCTACCGTTGGCGGCCCTTTTGAACCATCAAACGTAACAACAAAAGAAAATGTACTCACCCGAAATTCGACGGGGATCAAGAGGCAACCTTGATCTCAGTCCGAAGGCGATCGTGGCGGGAAAAATTAAGAACGCAGCGGGCGTTTTGGTGCGGTTCACAGTTCGATAAGTGGCATTTTTTTCGAATAGATTTTCGTTAGAAATAAGTGTGATAAGGGAAGCGCGATTCGGCAGGAAGGTAAGCGTTCGCCCGCCTCAGTTCCGCGCCCGAGTCTGGCCGGTGCGCACCCCGCGCCGCCCCCGCCCGCCCCGCGCCCGCCCTCGCGCCCGCCCCTCGCGAAACCTTCATTCGTTTAGTCCTCCGTCCTCGCGCCCTTTGTGACACTCAAAACCATTGTAAAAACGAACACTTACAGTCGTTATACCTCAGATAAAGGCGACATGCAATCTCTAGCCAACATTATATGTACATACCTACTCGTATATATTACAGAACGCATTGTTAAAATTGTTAAGGTCATAGTAATTAAAAGACTGAAATTCAAGTACACGTCGTAATTGGTTGTTTATTGGGGTCTTCCACGGGCTACATAAATTCGATACTTTTGTTTGTAAATTTGGTTCGGACTGAATGTTTCGAACGTTTTAGAAGTGTATATATTTCATTATTGATTAATTAATTATTAATTCCACATCACAGACAGTCATAAGTATATTATGTAGCTCAATAAATTTTGATTTAGATTTTATTTCTGATACAGGTAATATTATAGGATTAAAGTTATACTTTTTAAAGTAATTCTAATTACATATATTAAACGATACAAAACGAAATATAACGAGAAATAATAACGATTCAAATATACCTACTAATAGGTACTCCCATATGGTTGAGTTTAGGTTGAATTTTCCCCAACACAAACTAAGCTTATTCTTATTGTAGTGTATTATAGCAGTATTTAATTTAATTCGCATTTAAAAAAGATTAAGACACAACAATTAATTTTTTATTTAAATTTAAACAAAAATCAAAATCTATTCATATCGAAAGCTTACGACACGTCAACTACATCGGAGTCGCTCTATAAAAATAATATAATATAAAAGCAGAAGCAAAAATAATTAAAAATATGCAAATTGAAATGTAAAGCTTAACTGCAAATGCAGGAATTTAAAATAATTGAAGCAATATCGCAGGGCGTTCAGAAATGTTCAAAGAAACCGCAATAGACAATTATCTAACTATTGAATTTACTGTTTCCCGACTAACTATTTTGTTCTAATGCCTTTTAATGTTTTTGCAAATGTGAGCTTGTTCAATTTTTAATATATTTTCACTAGATAACTACACGATAAAACTCCAACTACTGATATCAATAAAAAAATGGTTCCAACACTACATTCATACGTATTTAAGTTTTGAATATATTATTACTAGCTGTTGCCCGCGATTTCGTCCGCGTGGACTTTTATATGAACTTTGATCCCTTCCCCCTCTTATTAACTTTTTATCCAGTTACAAAGTAGCCCATGTCTTTTCTCAGGCTCTAGACCATCGGTGTACCAAATTTAATTATATTCGGTTCAGTAGTTTGGGCGTGAAAGCGTAAAAGACAGACAGACAGTGTTACTTTCGCATTTATAATATTAGTAGAGATTTCCTTATTTTAGGTAATACTAGCCGTGTTTCGCGGCAAATTAATGAAGTAAAAAATAAAAAAAAATATTAATGCAAATATTATCATCTTTTTTGGATTGACCTAAACCTTTATTGGCTTATATTATTCTGTAGTATTGTTAAAGAATATAAATTTTCCATACTATAATCCCACTAGCAATAATCTTATATGGCGGGTAACTGCAAGCGCATATCCCCCTTAGGTATTTAATGAGTCACCGGGGACTCATTACAGTCAGGAACCATTTTACGGAACATGGAACATGATTATAATATTATTCATGTAGAACCCTTAGGCACAGCCAATATATATATATATATATATATATATATATATGCCTAATTTTCAATTTATTATACACAGGCCGTAGTTTTACCCTCATTTATCCATGTACCATACCCATAAACCTTCATTTTTAATCCCTTTATTTCATTTATAAATCTACTACTTTGTCTTAACAAACTTAAAGAGTATTAATTGCGTAGTTTTAAAGAATTAAGCATACAAAGGGACAGACAGAAGATATTTATATACTATGTTACAATGTACCGTGTAATGTATGTATTTACCGGGTAGGTCTCTTTCGCAGGAGACCGACTGGGTGGGTACCCCCACAGTGCCAGACATTCTACCGCCTGAACAGTGACGTGAAAATGTCACTATGCTCCGGTCTGAAGGGCACTGTAGCCAGCGAAATTACTGGGCTAATGAGTCTTAACATCTGATGACTCAAAGTGGGGAGCGTCGGTGTAGTGCACCCTGCCCGGAGTTGGGTTTTATAGCAAAGTTCCGGGTAGCACTGCATTGGCTATGGGCTGGCGTTACTCTTACCATCAGGAGTGCGTCCAGCTCGTCTCCTCTCTTCATGTTATAAAAAAAAATGTGACTTTGTACTTATACTATGTTATAATGATGACGACATATTATTATTGTTTTACACTTTTTTATATGAGAAACACGTTTCACCAGATCTAGAGATTAATGAAATTTTCCATTTTATAATTTCATGAAAGAAATCTTTATTTAAAACCTGTTTCTTCGAACTTTATTTCGGAGAATACTAATTTCGTAAATATTGGTTATACTGCTACGGTATATTTTAACTAGCATTTTCAATATTCGAGTTTGCTAGTAATGCGATCGACGTAAAAAGCGCCTTAATTAATAAAATCCCGTTAAAGCGGCAAATTGACTTAAATTTGGTAACAGGCTTTTAAGTCCCAACCAAGTACTGCACGCACTATGTCTTAAATGAGATCTATTTTTAAGTTTATCGTGTCAATTCAATACACATATATGAAGCTTGAAACTTAAGTAGATGGATTTTTTTCCTCATAAAAAGACTCAAGACTTTTAACCATCAATAAATTAATCGATAAATAAATATTGGCTTTTAAAATACCTCGAGTTCATTAATTGTAAGCCTCTGTTCCCATGACATTGGAGTAAGGCGCCCAAAAGGTGATCGCGTCACCTCGCGCCGCCGGCCGCCTCGCGAACGACCAATAGTCGTAGCACGCGGCGATGCGTCTTGCTGCTTGCAGCTCGTTTTTCCTGAAACGTAAACGAGCCTCGCGATCGAGCTCGTTTTGTTTTTGGTCAACGTCAAAGCCAAACGTATCTTTATTCACATAACACTTTAGAATCGGCACGGTATCACAAAACATTGACCACCGTTTCGGAAGGAAGCTTCTAAAGAGAAGAACCGGCAAGAAACTCTGATAGTTGCTCTTCCCAAAATAAGAAGATACAATTCCAATTAAAAATATAAACAACAACTCAAGCATAAGGTACATTAATGAGCATAAAAAGGGTTACCGTCCTGCGAGGGTTAAGAAATATCATTTGAAGCCCTTGTCTTGAATATATTGATTCTTTTATTGTATAATACGCTTATCCATGCTTGGTTCTGAAGAATGCCTCAGTAATTCAGGAGTGGCGAGTGCTTTTGTTACAGCTACGATTCATCTTATACGACTACTGTGGGCAAGAATTCACCAACAATATCTAATGTTAGTGTGTCCCGCTTCTGAGTTAAAGCAACCAAAACTTTAATTATTATATTTATTTAACACATTTACCTTAAATAATACAATCACTTTTCTATGACACGGCAGAACTCTAACTATTATATGTATTTAACACATTTATCATATTATAAAATACAATCACTTTCAGTTTTTAGAATGACTCTCCCGCTTTTTCTTCAAAAACCGCGGTGACAAGTGAGTGAGCGAGACAAAACATTCAAATCATGACATTTGCCACAGACACAATATTTAACAATAATATGTCAATTATAGAAGCATTATAATTATTACAACTATACGTATTTAGTGAAGACATAAATACGACGATAAATTTTTGCGTATACATAAATTAAAAAAAAGAAATTATCGTTTACAAAATAATGTTAATTCGTAATTTCGTAATACAGATTTTGAAGAATGTTTAATTGATTAAATTAAAATTTTAAGACGTGACGTGTCAAGATGGCCATGACGGAGAGTTAATATCAGTTTAAATATAACCTACTATTTCGTACGATGGTTGAAGAAAGCCCGGTGTGGCCCACGATATATGTATAAGTATTTTGTCTAATGCAAGATGTCAAAAGAAACAAATAAATGAACATATTATTCGACAGTGTTTTTTTTACTATTATACTATGTAGTCTTATGTCACATATAAACTATCGATATGGCAATTGCAACGGGACAGCGTTAAGGTGGATTCTTGGCGGCGTCTATTTGTAATCTCGATTGAATATTCGTGTTTACTTTTTTGCTGCATAAAGTGATTTAATCTTAAATTATATACACAGAAAAACTTTGAATTTCATTATTATATGGCATATAAATTACAGTAAATAGTAAGTAACCTATAGTATTTTCATTTCTTGGTTGCCTCTAGGTGTTTTTATAAGCTTTAACCATGAAAATAGCCTCATTGATAAGTCTATTATTTTCACAGAAATGACGGTTTCCCACGCGAACTTGAAATTACAGGCAAGTCTTAAATAAAGATCGATACATAATACCTACCAGGTACCTATAAGGTATTGCATGACATAAAGTATGCATCTAAAATATTGATTTCGTAATATAACGTATTGCGAAATCAATATTGTGGAAATAGGAATTTGACCTCAATGGTTAACCATATAACATAATATTAAATTTAATATCAAAAAAACCCCGACAAATAAAGAAAAAATATAAACGTAGTCATAGAATGCAATATTCTACTAATCTAGCCCATATGGAATACCATACCCATATTTAATGAACTGTCAAAAAAACGCCATTTTAAGGTGACACCAATCTTGGACCGATTTTCATCAGACAGCTGAAAACACTCGCAAACCTTTCAAAGAATAAAAACAAAATCAAAATAGGATCATAGTCATCCGTTCATATGTTGTCACACGCACACACACTCACAGACACGTAAATTTTTTAGCATCCTGTCGTTTTGAGTCGGGGTTTATAAGACAGCTCGTTAAATTTCGCAATTTTTCTACAATATTTTTTAACCCTAAATTCTGAATGATTTAACAAATACTCTTCATTTCATATGATATATTTACAAAATAAATAATCACAAAAAATAATTTACTTACTTCATATCGTTTTTTAAGATGTACTGTATATTTATAAGTTATCTATAATTTGAGAAATGTGTAAGAACAACGGATTCTACGGTTCAAAAAGTTTCCAACATTACTTAGTGAATTATTTAGATCCTGCCAATTCTTTTCTGCAAACTCGGACATCAGACAGCTTGCTTTAGTATTTTCTTAACTGGAAAATAAATACGATTCAATAGAAACGACTACATTGTATAATATTTAACCCTAAGAAGGGGTTTGTTTAAAACGTTATCTTACATTGATTTATTATTAATTATGTATTCCCAATACTCAGTTATAGCCTTAGCTATTAACATAACAATAGATTAAAGGCAGTATTGAATAGTAATAATCGAAAGTCAGAGCCTGTAAATTTAGCGTATTGAAGAACTTTACACACATATCATTTTATCATAATGGATAATATAATATTATTATTATTAAACCTATCATGCTGCTTTTATTTACTAACGCTCGCAAGACGATGACCCTTTTTTGTGGTTCAGTAGTTATGTATGTATATCAATCATTACAATTTTACCTTTGAATTTTCAAATAGCAACTGTTAGACTTTCTTTGACGGTACATCTCAGTAGTGTTTAATGATTGTATTGCAATACCTAGACGATTCAAAAGCAGAAGGTAGAATTGTGTTACGAATAAGAATAATGCTTATATTCAAAATATACTTAATACAACACTAACAAATGTCCAATATACTATGCTCAATTACGTTTTAAAGAAATTAAAATTCCTTAAAGCGATACACCATCATTAGTTCATCAAAAGTATTCGTTCTTTTATATTTATGAACTCATTAAGAATTGTTCTTATAGACTATAAGTATGAAAACCGTAACCTATTCTTATCTCGCAGAATCAATAACAGACGTCTAAATATGAGTGCGGTAGTGTTGTCTGGAGTCAGAACAAATCAGGTCGAAGTCGTTGGCTTTCAGGTAACAATGCTTTATTTTATAACAAATCTTAAGGGATTTTTAGGTACTTTTAAAGTTGTTTGCTCATTAGTTTTGAAAATTATATATGTAATAATAACCAATAAAGCTAAAAAGCTTTAATTGATATTTTTGTACCAATATTAAAGAGGCACAGTTTGTGGGACAGTAAATATGATTAATTATAATATGTGATTTACTGAATCAATTTCGAAAAGTATTTTATTAAAGAAAGGTTTTTTTTACTGTATCTATATTAACTTGATGTTTTTTTAAACAGGATACAGTTTCATGGGTCTAAGACATTATATAATGTCTTCTAACTTCTGATAGACATCATTGCATTAGTTGTGCAAAGTGAGCCTTTTAACTGCTCGTATCTATTTCGTATCTGCCAATTCTAAATATTCTATACATAATATTAGAGTTGCCACGAATATTCGGCAACTATTCGGTATTCGGCCTATTCGGCCATTTTTTTTGCTATTCGGTATTCGGCCGAATAGTACGTACTATTCGGCCGAATACCGAATAGCAAATCATGTAAATAAAGGCACGTTATTTTACTCAAAATTATGTACCTATTTACAAATTACAACATTCTAGTAGTTAAAATTAATCAGTGGTAAGTTGTGATGGATAAAAACGAGCTTTTCAGCATTTTTGTTCGCAGACGATTGCGCTTATCATCGTAAACGTTACCAGCTTCAGAAAATAACCTCTCACTATAAACGCTAACATTCCAATATGGGCTATTTTTTATTATGCATTATATAAGCTTTTTGACGAAAAAAAGTGTCAACAAACTTCTTAGCAGTTAACAGTAATTAAATTTCACTTTACGTATTACTTATATACTTAAAAGCGCTCCGTGACCCGACTTACTCGCAAACGAAACAAATACAAACAATATTTGCATGCACCCCGCCGCGCTCGCACGCTGTCGTCGCCTGCAGCGCGTACGCAGCGAGAAAAACAACTTGTCTTATTCCAGATAATGCACCCCTATGAAGCATGTACTTCGCGCCGAACATTCGGCGCCGAATATTCGGCGCTTCGGCCGACAGCGTATCCGAATATTCGGTATTCGGTATTCGGCCAATTCACTATTCGTGGCATCTCTACATAATATGTATAGAAAAGTAACATTTATTAGAATTAAAATTTTAATTATAGTACCTCTTATATACATTTTACGTATTCTATAACACCTTTGCGCAAAGGCGGATGATAACGTTCGAATTTCTGCCTATCGATAATAAAAGAATCACGAGTTTGCTTGAACAGTCATAAAATACGAAATCTCATCTCTATACAATTTGTACAAGTGAAAAATATTGCGTGAGAAGGGTCCCTTCTTCATAAAGATTATTATGACAAGCCTTCTGACACATAACACAAATGTATTATTACCGAAGGAACATTTTGCCCTCATTTCGAAATACAGCAACGGAAATTGTAAACTCATTCATCAAATATGTAGCAAATTTATCGAAATATCTTCACATTAGCTGTGTATCGCGGTGTTACTATGAACGAATTATGAAGCTTACTGTTTGAAAATATTTTTTTCGGGATGTGAATTAAGAAGATATAAAGTTATTACTTTTAATATCATGTACCTTTAGTATTCAATTATAATTTTACAATTTTATGGATCTCAAAATGTTATGATTGCATAGCATCAAAGTGCTTGATAGCTATTGATAACTTCAGAGAGTTATTTTAAGAGCTGAAACAGGCCATGTACAGAATTCTGTGGGTGGCAATTATTTAACATTGTATATTTATTGTCAGGGCATAATCGTATTTACCGAGAACACCTACTCTGATTTCATACATCTTTGCTTTGTTACAAATTGATATAAAACGGGACTGAAGTGTACGTAGATAGAACACAAGCTAATAGTTTGGCCAGTTAAAAATATAATTCTAAAAGTAAGTGCAAAACACTTAGTTAAAACGTTCGTCATATACTACTTACATATCATAATACTTAATTCGAAAGACTAAAACAGAGATCAGAAGGCATGTATCAACTTAGAAAATCCCTTATTAAATTCAATGACTGTCGATTGCATTTTATGTGTATACTTTTACGATCCATTTGCTTTCACGTTGAGTCATGGAAAGTAGGTCGATCATGAGGCCCTAGATATCAACTACATCATCGAATCTATCGTATTGCAACTAGTTATCCAACTATGCAACAAAAAAAATATTGATAACGGTTCAATTACTTTGAAATTTGCCATATAAAATGGTTAGTTTGTGTGCTAGTAAGATAAGTGAAGTAACGTAAAATGTTTATTAGTCCTTAATTAGAAAACCACATTACCTATTTAGTAAGCTATAGTATATTAGTTTAAAATAACGGTTCCAGTCTATTTATTCTCAACGTGATGTTAAAAATGGTTTTTAAGTTGCAAAATCTTGTTATAAAATAAACAAACGATTTAGAAGGGGAAAACACAAATAAATTAGCCGATTGACAAAACGCTCGCCGATGACAATTCAATTTGCTACCGAATCTTAATTTATTTTGAAGCTTCTTAGAAACAAGGTCCGATGAAGGGTTTGCTAGTGTACAATTAATTCTTTCAAAGAACGCTTCGCCTGATTACTATTAATTTAGCGTTCCGGCTTGGCCACAATTAATGACGGAATCGCGTGCTGTGCTGCAGCTGGTCTGTTTTTGAACCAATCATTACACCATACGTAAGGTAACGATTTAATACTTACGTTATAGGTTTATGGTATGACTAGCCAAGCCCTAGCTAGCGTTGCTCCCGCGCTCCTGTAACTAGGATTTTATCTTTATATAAAATATATGTCATCCATAAACAGTGTAGATTTACAAAGGGAAAGATTTAAATTTCGCTTAAAACTTTCGCAGCCAATTTTATATTAATATGAGTATGTACACATAAACTGTAAACTATTTTTAAATATTATTTTTTTATATATGAAATAATAATTATTATAATAAGTTTAATAATTAAGTTGATAAAGTATGTAAACGACAAATACAACAACAAATTTTTCCAAGTGTCCTATAGGTATACTAGCGTTATACTCGTAGGTATATCTAATATACTGCAATCAACAGGAACATTGATGCGCTCAATTCAGATTCTGTTTACGTAATCAAAATCTCAATCAGCAACTACCTATTTGATTACTATCGAAATAGACTTTCACATATTGCGCTAACAATTTTTAGTTCAGAATTCCCATTTGTCATATTTTTTTTATAAACTATTAAAGCGATTGTTTTTAGGCAATACTAAAGGTAAAAAAAATATTAAAATAAGGAATATAATTAATAGATTATGGGGATTTAATTTCTTTTAATAGCGGGAAAGTATGTCTACTTATAACTGTCGAGGATAAGGACCAAAGTCCAAAGATTTTGTCGGATTTTTGCCAACCAAAACCTCACTGTGCTTCGTCTTAATGCATCGAGTAGGGATCGTGTGCAGTCTATTAATACCTACCTAACTTTGAACTTTGGAAAAGGATAAAGCTTTTCAAGGTCTCAAATCAATCGATCGTTCGAAAGTTGTAATACTAGTAATCAAAAAACGTACCTATTTGATATTTGGATTAATTAATGCTTTTATTATAATATCTACTCCTTTAAAGATAATGATATACACTTATAAATTATTATACATATATGTGCAGAAGCACTCGCTTCTTTTAAGACTCTAAATAACAAAATGAGTAACTGTATCAAAATCTTAAAAGTGATACAATGTGTCCCAAGTCTTGGCGCCATACTGACAGGACCCTCGTCACGACACTTGTTGATACTACCAGCTTCTCAATTTTTCTTGTCAAACATCTATTAGTTTCGGAATACAAAATCATTTCAAGCATACAATATTATGTTATTTGATACATTAAAAATGTTTATTAAATGTGTATAATATAACGCCTGGTAGGTACTGCATTAAAATGTATAAGCCAAGAAAATCTCTATAATTTAATTCAATTACCAATAAAACTCCTCACTCTTGCTTTATGATCCTTTTAACTCTGAACTTTTGTGTAGTATTTTACAGAAGCAAATGAATTTAAAATTTTAGCAATAAAAGTGAAGATTACTCAGAGCTCTAGTGAGTAATATTCTTTGAAGATATTTTATGGGGTTAAATAAAAAGAAACGTGTTATTTACATAAGGGTAGGTAGCTAACACAAAATGCTATTTTGTATTTATTAATCCTTATGTTCCCTTGTGAATAACAATTTGTTGTCATAACAATAGATGATTATGGAGGCGTGTCAAACGCAGTGTGATCAAACAATGTTTCAACTTTTGATCATTCGAAAGTCTTCATTAGTAGTATTTACATAACGGCATTTACGATACTGTGACCATGTTACGTTTGTTGCACGAAAATATCTCAAAATATTTTTTCAAAATTTAATTTTCTCAAGTTTTAACTGTCTCAAAAATGTAGTTAAAAGAAATCGTGAACCTATGTGTTTGTTAGGCATTATATACACAGAAAATAAATACCGTAGTTTTGAAATGTGTAAAATCTGATTTTATAATATTATTAGTTTCATCGCTATATATGTATAAGTATTATAACGACAAAATAAAATCTAGAAAAAGTTAACTATACCATTATATATAACAGTTCGAAGGTAAAAAAATATTAACATGTTACGCAGATCTTACTATGAAAAATAATAATGAATTTTACTGACTCATTAAAAAAAGTTTAAACGTAGAAAGAGAAGACTAATGGTCACAATATTAGCTCTTTAGCATATTGACACAGTGCTATCGAAAATTTTCAAAACAATCATACTCAATTGTATCGATTGAAGATTTAAAAAGTGAAAGTTTCATTGTACAGATTTCGTTTTAGCGGTGTACCGCGAGGCCTACTTGCCTGACTCCATTTTAGACAGCAATAAATTATAAATAAGATGATAAAGCGATTTTGTATGTAAATGCTATTAGTACCGCGTTGTTAAAGCAGAATTTCTATAACTGGTTCCAACAAATAACTTTAAGATGAAGATCATAAAAACGTCTGTTATTTGTATATATCATGTTTTCTACAAAAAGCCAATCAATTTATTAAAACTTTTTTTTTACTTTAGAAAATGGCGAGTAAGTTTCTTTATAACGTTGCGTTAAACTTTTAAAAACGAAACGTAATATTCTTTCAGTAATGCTGGATACTTTGACTCCGGATAAACGATATTGAACAAGTCTTTCGTGTCTTTGATAAATTAATCCTTGCTACGTAAACCTTTGCTATACGAGATCCATCAGGAACTAGCCTATTGTTACGAGACTCAACTTAAATTATTAACTTAAAGAACGCGGATTTTAAAGATAATTTGTAATATTAAACTGATTTTAAAATTACCTACTAGTGTTGTTGATCATGTAG
>JADANM010001810.1:7575368-7588767 GCA_026213755.1 Eurema hecabe
ACTTACAAACTGCATTAGAAACTTAGAAAAAGCAATTTTCTTTATGAAATTTAACACGTTGCATGTCATTCAACGTATAATTTAAAGATCAGCGCCGATACGATTGCGAAAACGGTCTCACTATTATGAATGTAAATGTTTTTATTTTTATCGCGTAATGCTACATACTTTATAAATGTCAAAAATATAATTTATTCCATTAATCCTACTAAAACATAACGACTCTTTTTTTAGCTATAAATTTTAAAAACAAAATCTTCGACAGAATCTGTACCTTTATTTTTCTAGGTATAATAATGTTATTAAATAACAAAACAAAAATAAAGCAAAAAGGCAAAATACCAAGAAGGTTCTCATAACAATTATTTATGACACTAACATCAAATCTCAATAATTATGGTCATGAACTGTTCTGCACCTAACGATTTGTTTCAAAATAAACCTGACACTGTGCACCGAGCGTATGAATCGTTTTTATGTAGATTTTGTAAGAATAATTATCTACGTCGTCTAATTAATTAATTCAGGTCAACAGTTGCCCAACTAAGGTTCAACATTTTATAGAAGAACATAACTTCAATTAATTACAAAACAGATATATACGAAATAAAAGGCGATAAGATAATAATAGGCTTTATAATGTTTGTGGCACGAATAATTTCTTCGACGTTTTGAAATAAATTTATTCTTCTAAGTTTTTTTTAATTATAAATTATTTATTGTAGAAATTTTATGAGATCCCGTTCGTGTTGAAGTCAATACGTTATTAATTTGTTGCAGAAATGTATACGAAAAGTGTAGGATGTTTATGCCAATATAAAATACTTGGAATGCCAACCATGATCTTGAAACAACCTAATGGTCGAATTGAAATTAAAATGGATACAATAAATATGTCTATATGCTATGAAATCGTATCTACCTCTTTATCGGCTGACTACTCATATTACTCGTATTTTTTGATAAATAATGTATGCAACAAGCGTTATTTGTGATTAATAAATATCTGTACCATTATTGCATTAATAAGAAATCTGGTTAAAAAGTTAGTACCTACTTGGGATCAACAAAATTCTAATTGTTCCGAAGCTATGCTGAAGGGGAATGCGCTAATAAATTTTAAGCTCCTCACCTCAGCTAATAACAATTTTCCTAATTTAGCACATTTAATATTAATTAAGTTCTCGACTCCAACTAAATCCCTCTGAAGTGAAGTTTAAACGACTTCAAACACTGACTTATTTCCTTTATTCAGTTATTAAGTTTAACAAGCTAAAATTGTAAAATAGAGTTATCTATAAAACATAGAGAATATACTTTCGATAATTACCTATGAATATGACAGATCCGTATGCTTAATGCATACGAATTCTTGACACTACAGATCGCTTTAAGAATAAAGCGAAAATAAGTTAATAAATACTACTAAGTAACTAATTATAAATAAGTATTGTTTGGGAGTTTGTAAGGTATAATTTAATATCTGCATCTACAAAAGAGATGTTAAAAATTCTTGTATGAATACTAAATCCTTATTTGTGAGATCCATGTTCCTGCACATTTACCCAATAAGTATCAAAGTGAATCAAGTTTTACACGCGAGAAGCTGTGGAGTACAGTTAGTCTTGTACGAGAACAATGCCAAATATATCCAATTAATTTTAAGCGGCACAATAAAATATAATTTGTATGAAAGCGACATTCCCAGGCGTGAATAAGTCAAAAGTCAGTTCCCACTTTATTAAAGATGCATGTAATGAACCACCTGACCTCCGTTCATTGGGAACGTGGCACGCAATTTATATACAAGTCAATTTATATTAAACTAGATGTACCCCGCGGTTTCACCCGCATAGTTGGCGTTCCCGGGGCTATACCGGGATATAAAGTAGCCTATGTGTTAATTTAGGGTATCACCTATCTACATACCAAAATTGAACTAAATCGGTCAAGCCGTTTTTGAGTGACAGATTAAAATACATTCATCCTATGTACCTAAAGTCTCAAAAACTTTCGCAATCATTATATTAGTAGGATATATTAGTTAAATATAGAACACATATTATACGTAAGAAATAAAACAATTCTCTAGTTCTACTGACTTAAACTTTTGATTTAATAAAAAACATATTACATTCTGATAACGATATATCGAAACTGAAATTAAAAATATGTCCTTAAATATAAAATGCAGTTCCATCAAGCTGAAGTTTTATTTAAAAACAAATGGCTTATTTGCCCTTTATGATATTTTTTCACTGTTATATTTAAACGTTTACTTTTTAATGGAATGAAGGAAGTGAACCAATATCAAGGTCCTACAGATAAATAATTAATTTATTCTGGAAATAAGATAATCTTAGTAAGTTCTACTTGGGTAAAGAAATATCTAGAGAAGATATAATATCTAATTTCACGAATGTAACGGACAGCCATTCACGGAAATTAACCTAATACCGTTGCGACGGGCGATTATGTACACCAGATGATTATATGTGCTTGTACTATATAATTATATGCTATGCGAAGAAAGACATAACTACATAGTATATATATCTCCACTGGGCTAAGCATTCCCTATTTATCGATTTATTGATTAAGTATTATATTGATAATATTACAAATACCATGTTAACTTTGTCTATAATACTATCTCTACTCCACAGATCCGTTTTTAATGAGTATTTCACAGGTATACCTTGATAAATGTGATCGATATAACAGATTCAAGTTGTATGGGAATACGTATAGATTTAAGGCTGATGACAGTTGGCGTCTAATATAATAATAATAATAATCATCATTTATTGCTAAAACAACCAATACATTGGTAAGTAACAAGCTCCACACAATTATAATTCTGGATAAGACTAGTCAAGAATATAAAAACTGTGTTGGAGTTTCACACAATTGTTTCAGACAGATTACGTAATGAAATACATTTAAAGACCTTTCCATCCGGAAATGAGTAATCATTTCCAATATTTAATTCGGTTTTCAATTGCTTATAACACTACAATTATCGTAGTACACTACATAATATGATTAAACCCACAGCCCTTATTTAAATGAAACGAGAGCCATCAGCTACTTCATTAGAAATGAATGCACGAGCGCCACACTTAAATATTTTATCTTAATTATAACCTGTACACGATAATAATATAATTTCTAGTTCCTCTACTCTGCGGTGCCGTAATCAAAGCGCTCTTTAGAAAGTTAGATTTGGGCCGAATGCTTTTAACAATTGGACACCACGCTATTCCATTACAATTCATTTTTATTATTTTTATTTAAACATTTTTTGCTCTTAAAGAAAAATGTAATTGCGCTAATTATCATAATTGCTAATATAAGTAAATAAGTGGGAAAGTTAGAGAGGAAGTGAGGATTTCGTAACTCTTTCATGCTAAAATTTTTGAATGAATTTGACTGAAGAATGCAAAGATAAGATGTTGATTTAGGTAAGACAAAGATTGGTGATATCTAAGTCCTTAATAATGACACGGGTATAGAAACTAAGTAAGAAAAACCAGGGTGCGCTAAAGTAGAATACAATTCAATCCATACTTAATATTATAAATGCGAAAGTAACTCTGTCTGCCTGTCTCTCTTTCCTTCACACTAACTACTGAACCGATTAGAACGAAATTTGGTACACTGATGGTCTAAAGCCTGGGGAAGGACATGGGCTACTTTTTCTTTTAATCAATCCCCAAAAGGTTGCGCGAGGGGTTGAAACTTTTATAATTTTACGCTTTCACGGCCAAACCACTGAACCGATTGTATAAGGGGGGAAGGGGGGTTAAAGTTAGTATCTCGTATAAATCATGTAACTACAAAACCAAGCCTAGGTTACCAATTGTCAAAAGGAGAAAAAGGAAAGACAAAATTCAAAATTAATCATACAAAACAGGATGACAGAGGATTAAAATGGGAATAAGGGATTAATATTTTCCCAAATTTCTTTTTTTTCAAATTCCATGCGAGGCCAGCCTATTATATATTAAGTAATGATTAGTGTCGATAGTTATTGATTGGCTGTTACAGATAATATGCGCGCAAATTCAATTTACATGCCTAATACAACACCGTCGTTATAACATTAACAAGCTCAATCCCCCTGGCTTTCTATAATTAACTAACTACGTTTATGAAACATATTCATTAAACTACATTATAATATTATAATGTAGTATATATTAATCAATAGGTATATAATTGGTATATACCTATTGTTGTAAAAAACTTATCGTTTCAATCAAAAAAAACTTTATGCTTTATATGATTACGTTTGACTAAACAAGCTATCCGTACACGTTCACCCCCTAATTGTATCGAATTAGATACATATCAGATATTCTTTGACTAACTTTTGATTTTACTAGAACTCGCTTCGAAATTACTGTCCTAACAATAATAAGGTACATATATTAAAAATTTAAAAGCCTTAGGAAACTAGGTATACTTATTTACTTATCAACCAAAGAATGCAAGAATTGTTATAATTTCAGTCGTTATCTTGAAATGATAACAAGTCAGCCAGATTACTATTAATAAAAAATGTACTACTAATATTAATAAATGGTAACATTATAAGTACTGGAAAAAAATGGCGATCCAACCTATAAATACTATAATGAGTCAAATTCAGCTTGAAAGAGGATAGGAAACCTTGCAATATTAACATTGACATTAAAGCAATATTGTTTACTTTCAAAGACCTTGCAATAATAAACCTATCATTATCCTTCCTGTTTCTTTAACTGAATGCTTTTCAAGAATATTGTTCCTTTTGAAATTAATTCAATTATTATATAAATACATTTTCTTCTTGAAATAATTGCTTTCTAGCAGAAATTAAATATGCTATCCACGGTTATGAACACAGAACATAATTACGTTTTGCAGTTGATTCGCTAAAACGAAGTTTCTCTTTCCTAACTTATTCAAGATATTTTACACCCAGCGGCGTCAACATGTTATTTGACAAAAGACTTGTACGTTATTTCTGTGTTGACTCTTCCATACATCATCCTTCAAGCGCTACAACACGTCTAGCTTTCGAAGAAAACCCGTCGGCACTTTACTAATGGCTAAATTTATATTAATAAATACACGTGTGCGAATTTTCGATGTTATTCTATTTTTTGCTTTTTTATCTGAAGAATACCTTTTATAGTCGAATATATCGATTAATCACCTCTAGGCATGAGCAATAATAATAGAAAGAAGAAACATATTTAAACAATAGTCATGACTAGAAGTTATAATCGTTCTAATTACCTTAGCTATAACAGCATACAAAAAAATAACAAAATAAAAAACGCACTTTGTCAACTATAATATTATAACACGGATTCTTACCTTGATCGAACATAATAATCTCGACTGTGGAATCGAGTTTTATATTCTTGACATGCACACATTCTTCAGCGTGACCAGCGTCGGAGGAGCAGAGGGCGTCGGAGGCCACGTCGGAACTCTGAGTTAGCAGCGGCGACGCGGGGAACGTGAAACGGTGACCATCCGTTTGACCCCAACTCTCTGTAGACACACACATACGTCAATAAAAATATAAAAATACTCGTTGTCGTAAATTACCCGTCTCAACAAACTATTCCTCAACAAAGGAGATTTATCGAAAATAAGTCAATATAGTATTCGAAACTAAGGGAATTAGAGTACCTACATACAAAATAGGTTCATTAAAAATTTATAGTGTGGCTAGTATAAACAGATTTAAAAGGAGTAAAGGTTAAGAGGACATATTATCTAGTAGCCAAATAAGACTAAATGAATGCATTTAGAAAATTGACACTATTAATTTTCCATTTTGTGAAATACTTGTGAGCTGTATCAAATTATGCAACATTTTAAATATTGATCCTGTATATTTTTTATATTTAACCGGCCCGATTAAATATAAATACGAAAGCAACACACGACAAAACTTTAACATTTTGTACGAGTTAAAGAGACTTCTTCGCTCTTCTCACAAGGCACTTTATAGTTTCCTGTTCGCAAGGAAACAAGTGTTAAAGCCAATATGCTTAGCTCGAAGATATGTTTGCCTAACGTTATTCAACCTTTAATAAATATTTAAACAGAATCTCGCTTATCTTGAAATAGGTACTTAACATAAGTAATAAATACGAATAAATACTTCTAGACATTTTACATGCACTCGAAATGAAAACCGAGCCTTTAAAAGATATTATTATACTATCATATAAGGCATCCGCTATATGTATAATAAAATGTAATATGATTTTTGTGTGTTATTAAAGGAAATGTCATTATTTTTTGTATGACTATATAGTTTTATCAATATATTGTTTCCATTCAAAATAAGAATGTTATTCTAATATGAATTCAAATTAGCAACCCGTAAAACAAAAGAATTTTCTCAGTCAAGCTTTGTACGTCGCAATTAACCTCGAGACTTAAAACCTAGCTTAATTACACTTAATTGTACAGCGTTAAAGCTAATAAAACACTAACAGCAAATACAAGTGAAATATTAATGTGTAATAAAATTTCAATGTTGGTCTTAGAAAACAGAAAATTACTGTGTTTTGTCGGTAGCTGAAGTAATACAAAAGGCCAGGCAAATTTTATTGCTCTTTACACCTATATGAGATAAACTATAAATAGACACTATTATTTCGACATCATATCAAAAGTAAATGAATTATGCAAATATCAATGCGTCCAACTTATTAATTTACCTAAAATCTAAAGGTTTTAAATATGGCCAGTTTATATAAAAAAATGAACTTTTTAAAGTGGATATTAAGAAAAGAAAGAAATGTTTGAATATTTTCCTTTTCGCAATATCGAGTCTATCCAATGATTACAGCAATCAAGAGACATTATTCGCGGTTGGAGATGTTATTATCTTCGTCGGGGATTACTTCACTTTCTTCGTGCACGCTTTAATACGTCGTAACATTAAATATAATATTATACATTATATTGCATGCGTAATTAAGCCTTTATTATGGCATGACATTATGGTTTGAAACACAATTATTATGGAGCAGATTTGATACAAATCCGTATCTTAAGATTCCGCTCTACTTCAGTTAACAGCTATCCATATTTAGTCATTTATATCCGCTGATTATAATATAAATTGTTTATGTATTTCTCTCTTTACTAAATTTTTATCCTTTGAAAAAAATATTGTTATGCGAAGTCGCGATGTCTTTAGGTAATTAAAATTTATCCCATAATTTGATGGATTTCTTTCAAAATTTATTACCATAATAATTATAATTCTCAAAAGAATATTGACTAATAGTAACCACGTAACGTTGCTAATACGTGGATTTCATTTTCATCATAGCTCTTATGTCATAACGGTGGTTAGTCGATTTACAAAATAATTACGCCCCAGTAACGTGCACATTATAACTATATAACTGCATTACATAAGCGAAATGTCGGCAAAACATTTTATCTTCGTTGTCATCTTACGTTGGCGAACAAACGGATTGTCATAACTGGAGCTTGTTTAAAGTTTTAACTTAAATGAAGCAACCGGCTGTGAAACGTACGTTATCTTTAAGAACGGATAGCGTACAAAGTTTCTTTGCATTAAATATCAATCTATTACAATTATTTTGGAAAACTAATATAATTTACTTAAGTAAAAAAAAACCAATTGACATGATAGCCAAATCGTATGTTCCGTATTGGCTTCTAAAATAAGTTAAGGATGTATAAATAATAATTATAATTCCTCTTATTTGCGCATTTTTAATATTGTATAGATACAAGTTACTTTTAGATTAACCTTCTTGACAGAAAACATTTAAAAAAGTAAAAAGGTCTTCGAAAATTTCCTTGAAGAAATCCAAAAAGTAGGTAGTTAGCGAAAAAATCTCCACGCGGAAAAGCGATTTATAAAATGATGTATATTTAACTGCAGTAATTAATTAATTTCCTATAACAAACTTTTACAATACCACCTACCATTAAACTTTAAGTATTTTCTTCGCTTATAAAATTAATATTTTTAATATTAAGAAGTACTGACTTTCATTTGTGTATCGCACTTAGTTTCGACACAGCGTTTTTAAAATATAGAAATATTCTATGCGTTATATAATTAAGAACGCTTTCGCCACAGTAACAACACTACAGCCGAGTGCTGAATGACCTACTTAGATTGTTTTTTGTCGTTTATTTTATCGTAAGTAAGCCACAAATTTTGAACAGACAATTTGAAGATGTAGCCAATGTTTAAATGCTTCCAATCGATTAGAAACGTCAACCAAAAAACTAAAACTTTAAATTTTGGTTAATATTATTTACGTGTTTTATTGCATTGACACATTTAAAGCTAATAAAAATATAGTTTGTAAAGAATGGTATAGAATCAGACCTATATGACCTACATATTGATAATTATTCAGCTATTGTTAAAAGGGTCGCAATATAAGTTAATTTAAAACATGCAAAACATTGTTGCCTATCTGAGTCATTAATCTTAGTACCAAGCCGACAAGCCAAGGGGTAACAACTGAAAAACATTGATAGATATCGCGGTTTTATTGCTTTAAAACTATTTTCTGAGATTTAAATCAAATGATTTATGTTAACTAAATTTTGTAAAACAATTTTCATCATAAAATTATCAGAATCAAAAGCTTACTGCCTGTTAATTGTTCTTAAACCTTTCTAAAATTCACTTGCAAAATTTAAAAGTTCTCTTCGGTGTGAGCGAAAATAATTACATGTTCTTAAAGAATCGAAGGCTTCAAAGGTGCGTCAACGACCCATTAACCTTTACGTGATATTCAATAAAGAGAAACCTTGTTTTTTTGGTTTAGTAAAGAAGTTTAAAAACAGAATCTGTAATTTATAGCGAACCTATAATACCTATAATACGTATCTTATTATTATCTGTTACCATTATGTATTATTAATACAAACTGCTATCTTAAATTACTGTATCTATTAAAAAGAAGCATCATCATCTTTCGTAGTTACAAAGATCTTAGACAGACAGAGCGGAAAGCAAAAAAAATGTATCGAAATTTTAGCATTTACACAAGATGAATAAGTTATTTATTAATCGACTGTATTCTGTACAAATGAACCGCGTTGCATATTAGAAAATTTTAGGTGTCAGTTGTTAACAATACAAAAATGTTGCTGTGTGTTTTTAAGTTTATATGAGTGGGTTAAATAATTATTTAAGTTCCCTAATTTTTTAATATAAGCTCGAAATTACAAATTTCAAATACAGAGAAAATAGATTATTGGCAGTTGTACTGACATGTAATTTAATTGTTTATTGGTTCATTTTAAACACAATACCTTGAAGTATAAATTAGTTAACCTTTACCAACCCACACTATTTCATTAATAAACGATAGGTCATTAAACTTACCTAGGCGTTTAGCTGATATCTGACGGGTAGAATAATTGAAGGGCACGTAAATAGTTTCATCCAGCGGTCCAGCCAGCTCCGCAGGCAGTTTATTTACAGAATAAACTTCGTTTAAACACAACACATTATCATCGTCACAAAGATCACTGGTCACTGTTGTGAATTGTTTAACCATGTTAGCATCCGTCACAGAAACATCATCATGTTTATGAAGGCCTTTGTGATCCTTATTTTGATACACTAATCGCGCCAAACCTTCCAAATTTTCTTGACATGCTTCGTCAGCTTCTACCTTCACATCATAAACACCTGATAATTTATTAGCATCTAATATGAAATCGGCTCGTTCGCCTCGACCCAACGTAATACTGTTAACATATTCAGGAATAATTCTTTCTCCATCTAGAGCTACTAGGCTAAGTGCATGGTCTTGAATGAAAAATTTAATGAAGCAACTTTTAACCCCTCCCCCATACGCCAGGCGGAATCGATAACGTTTACCATATTCAACGTTAAATGTTGATAATGGGGCGTCCGGTGTTTCCGGAGTTCTACCTTTTCCATTAATTAATAAAGATTCGGCATTTGGAATTTTTGAAGAAACTGCTGCTAGAGGGCCCATTGAATGTCCCCATTCCACAACAAAAATAGTATGTGATGTGGCGTCGATGTCATATAATTCTTTTAGAGGATCTAATCGAGGCGATTGTCGGACTATAAAGGCTCCAGCCAGACCGTCGGCCGCATCAGCAGCCGAGTGGGCATGGTACATATGAGTACCAGCTTTAGAAGCCCGGAATTTGTATTGAAATGTCGTGTAAGCGGGCTGAGGGCATTGCGTCAACATAGGTGTTCCATCCATGAAAGGAGTTTCTTTCTGCGGTTGTCCACGCCAATGCATGGTGAGCGCATGCGCCGGGGCGCGGTGAACCACGTCAACGACAAGAATGTCATTTTGACAAACGTGAAATGCTGGCGCTGGAAGTTCCCTGTTCGCTGACAGGACGGCTCGCTCTCTACCATCAGCTGTGATACACATAGGTGGACAGTCTTTTCCAGTCTCGAGGCAACTGTTGCAGGATCTGTAAGCAAATGAATACGTAAATAGGGAAGTAATACTCAATTAAGTAAAATGCAAAATAAGGTAACGTTAACTCACTTGCTATACGTTTTATAAACTTCAATGACGAGTTTGACTCTACATATCATCGGCCAATCGAGTTCATGACATTCACGATCACAGTTTTCAAAATATTCCTCTGAAACATGTACTCAATAAGTAAAAGAGATAAACATAATTACATTTAATAAAGAGATTTTTTAATATTTTATTTAATAAAAGAGATAACATTTAATAAAAGAGATAAACATAATTACATTTAATACAATCATATAGTTGCTGTGTTAAGTCATTGAAGAAATCTCAAATCAATAAGCATCTTTATACTAAGAGCCTATTAATCCACCTACATATAATATGACAACATTTGCATTTATGTATATACAATGCTTCCGAATTATACAAACATCAACCTAAACGGGTTTTAATGAACGAGTTTCAAGTTCAGCAACTCGTTATGATAAGTATTTTTCTTTAATATCGAAAAAATGCGCTTCCGGTAAGTCGACATTCATAAACATTTTAAAAGTAATCAAGCCGTAAATATCTTGACACTAACGACTTTAACATTTCGGCAGAAATATCCAATTTTGATTGCTTTTCACAATACATTTTAGTATAATAGAACATTTTAGAATAATAGATATTATATTATTAAAAAAATCTAAATTAGATCATATTAAGAGTTACTTCACGACAATTTATTCGAAAATCTTTATTTAATCGTACTATATAAAATTAAAAGTCCAAACCCTGCATGTATACCGTTCCTAACTTAATATTTTATAACTACCCACCTGGCATAGGCGTGTAATACACAACAACTATAACACTAGCCAATATAACGAACAACACCAGTATCCTTTGCAAGGACATGAGCATGTAATTGGGCTTCTCCATCACCACACTGTCGTCCACTTTTTTCTCGACCTCCATTGTTTAGTAGTCTGTACCGCGGTTAGCACTTACGACATTTTAATCGATTTAACCGGTTGTCAATCGGACGCGACTACGCGAGTCTACCGTGGAGTGGCGACTGGTAACAAATAACAATCACTGCGTGCAATGACCACCTTCAGGCTTTGCGGCTCAGGGCTTCGTTTCGGAAGTAAATTGGCATCGGAGCTCTCTCTGCCTTATGCAACGTATTGTGCAATATTATTAATATCAGTCTGATACATGGCTCTAATGCCACAGTTTGTATCAAACCAGCTGATGGCTTATATAATTGTGTTTATTCAATAAATCAAAATTGTGTAAAACTGGGTCGGTGACATAAATATCTCGATAGAGACTATCTGATCGCAGTTCCCGGAAGTCTTCTAAAGAAGCTTATTGGGAAACTTTGAGCTATTGAAGCTCTATCACTTAAACTAGCAATATAAGCATTGCCTTGCAGATCCAATCGAAATTTTGAACAAAGGTCTAACTCCAATTAGAGTACGAAACTATATAATATAAATTGATATGAAACTGTCACTTATATTTAAATTTGTGAATATTAATATATTCACCTATAATTAGGTGCCTACTAGACTTGCCCGATTTCAATAGTGTACTTAGTCCAGTGTTTTTAAATACTCTTTAAATTAATTTAAAGCCTTTTACACAAACAAATAATGTCTTCTTATCGGTTAAGATTAAACAGATCCAAATTAATAAATTAAACAGCTCAAAATACAGGGAACACTAATACTTATACTATTATTAATTTGAGTGTTAACATGTTTAGTAAAATATATGTATTGCATGCATATTTTTACATATTTATATGTATACCTAAGAATATTAATCGATTGTACCTCTTTATAATAATAAAGTTTACATTTATAGTGTTTAAAATTTATCACATTATAGTCCTTGCAATAATTTAAAGGAAATATGACAAGCCTACAAATACAATCGTATGATAATATTTGCTATAGTTCCAGTAGTTTCGCCATCCACTGTACCGGGCGTCCTTGGCTTAATCCACAGACATATTTTTGTTTACGTAACACATCGCGCGGAGCGGACACTCACATGCACTTATGACTAACTTATAACAGATGAGCAGAAATTTATTCTATCAAATGTGCCTTTTGCTTTAAAAATAAGTAAATGTATTTCAACATTTGTTAAGTATTATATATATTATATTACAGTGGTTCGGGTCGGTTGTTTAAGTAAAAAGTATAATTTTAAAAAACGCCGTTCATACAAGTTGGATTCGCTCGCCAAAGATTTTAAAATAGATGGATGGCCTTGACAGAAAAACACACATATTCGTTAAAGTTGAGTTTAACTTTTACTTTTAACGACTCTCTCTAAAATCTTCTATCAGGTATAGAATATATGATAGAAATTACAAGTCACAGCCCACACGTGTTCATTGGGTATAGGAAAAAGTGGCATAATCAGAACTCGATGAACTCGTTCCCTATTAATGTTTCATCAAATACACTGCCATAAACCATTAATTTACTGACACTGAATTTAATTTAAAGCAAATTACCAACATATTTCAGCGGTCGTAATCAAATATTCAAAAGTGGGTTTCAATTTTATCATTTTAACGTTCTGAAATATTATGCTGTCAATTCTGAAACTTGACAATTGACATTAAATACGAAGTGTCAACTGTCAAAGTGTCACATGAAAAATTAAATTTTTCTTAATTTTTTATTCTGAATATTTACATTCTACATAAATGTGTTTAAACTTTATTCCTTATTACATATTGTTTACATTTATTACATATTGTTTTATTGCAAGTGAAGCAAAATGGAGATAACAAAAAACAATTTCTCAGTAGAGTTAGAAAACATACAAAAACATCTAAAACGTGCTTGTTTTGTTGGGTTCGACGCCGAATTTACAGCGATTTTATCAGACGA
>JADANM010001810.1:7597622-7625520 GCA_026213755.1 Eurema hecabe
GGGGGGAGGCTCGCACGCGCGTCGTGTGTGCAGTTGACATTTGGCGCGGCGCCAGCGAGCCATCTGCACGCACACAATGACGCCCCACCTACACGCATACCTTCGACATACATCCCGTTGCCAGTTTAAAAAGCTCGATAATGCCCATGTGTCACAAGTGGGAATCTTTATTTTCGCCGTGGCATAACTTTTTAAAACATACACCGCCGTTTGTAATTTTTAAATGTAAAAAGCAATTTTTCAAGCCTCTGTCAAGGTCGATCTAAGGTTAAGATATAAATACTCGGGTACCGATGTCGCCGCAGCTGTTCGCGATCATATCGAACGGTGCGCTCCCCGAGTACGAAACTCTAAAATGGCATTGTTACGACAACGCTGGCCTCTATCGACTGGCAACAATGACAGTATAAATCTCGGATGTCTCTCACAAAGCTATCTGCACGGCCATTTATATCTTTCTAAACTTGGCACGCTAACGATGACGTATGTTCTATGCGTATTTATCTATTTTTCGGTAAATACCTGCGTAAGGCGTCTTCAAAGGGTCTCCATTAATTTCCCGTCCGATGTTTCGAAGGTCATTACGTGCTCGACAATAGCTAATTATATTAAGACGTCAACCGTAAAACTATTATGTCACAGACTTTCAAAAATATTGCTCAAAAACAAAGATCAAATGCTGTAAAATATTGAGGAAATTAATCAAATACTCAAAGCAAGTGAGGGAGATGTATGATGAATGTGTAGGTGGCGTCGTCGCTGGCGGCGTTCGGGTCCGTGGACGTGAAGCTGTGCGGGCGCCGCGCCGCGCTGCTCGCCGCTAGCACGCAATACACGTAAGACGTTTGACGTTTTAACCGATTTCAAAAAATGAGGATGGTTCTCATTTTGACCGTATATATGCTTAAAGACACCGCTATTAAGTGGTATGATCTGAAATATCATATCATATCTCTGAAAAACTTGAAACAGTTTAGATATTTTGTTTTTTTATACTAGGTACACCTTCAAAAAATCATAATATATAATATGGTAACCTAAATTCATTTTTCAGTTTACTATTTCTATGAGATTTTAAAATCGGCTTAGTATGTCCGACTACAGAAACAAAACTATTTTAATATATGATATGTAATATGATTTTTGATCTATTTAGATCTGGAAAATATATTATTGAAAAATTAACCAATGAAATGTTTCGACATCTACACATTAGTAAGATATTGGTGTTTATTAATTGAAATATATGAACGAATCATCTCAATATGTACCATATAGACATTTCAAATACTATATAACATTCAAATGTTTACGGTTCGTCACATAAACGTCGCAATAAACTAACCCGGCTAGGCCAGTTGATAGTATTATATGTTTACAACAGGATATTTCAATACTGTACTGTATCTAGACAAAAACGTATACATTAAATTCAAATCTAACTAGGTTCACAATGCTACTGTCCATTAATACAGTTAAAATGTAATTTTGTATTAACAATTCGTTAGGGTTTCTCTCAAAGTACACTAGCTCATATATAAAGTAAATGTATAAACAAACATTTTTTTCGACTATAGATTTAGGAGAGTCTTTTATCACCTTAAGAACCATCCTCTACAAAAACTATTCTAATATTATCGAATTTTATCCTAAGCCACACATTTGGCAATTCATTTTGTATTAGAGATACAGTTAGGAATAGTTTAATGAAAATAAACCACTATATATATATATATACTTAATATTACGTTACAGTGCGGATAAAATATTGAAACAATTCAAGAACAGTGGCGAGTACAGGATCACTCCGTACAGCGCTATCAGGCATTCGACGGCTGGTCGTATGGTGATTTGGTATGTTTTGAAATATTTAATAGTTATTGTCTCTTAACACACCCCTTTCCAAAATATCTCCACAATGGTCTGTCTACCGCACATAGACAATTCAAATTACTATGTCTTTTAACAGCGATGTTTTGCAATTTACAAACATGGTATATATCTGTCGTTGATTTATGTATACATATTTAAAAGTAAATCTCTCTTGAAGAAATGGTAATAGATTGGATGTGTGGTTTTATAAGAACCACCGAATTTCATTAGACTATTACTTTCTTTCTTATATCATGGCATAAGCGTCTAGCTTTTTGCCAATGTCATTGTAATAAGAAGCAACGTGGTCAAGATAAAAGTCGATATGAGTCAAGTAAAATCGTCATCAAGTCGTCTTTAGTCGAGTCAGTCAGTCGTTTGGTTCTGCCCTTCGTAAAGTGATAGCGAACTTTACGAAGAACCTCGACGAATCTTGGAGCAATCAAAACGGCGCTACTATGCGCTCTCAAATGAATTCTTCATTTCCTGGACACTTATTAGATAATTCACTGCATGATTTACTATCACAATCAAACATTAAATCACTTTATGCACCAAAAAACGAACATTCAATTGAGACTACAAACAGACGCCGCAATATTCCCGCCAAAAACCTAGACTATTACTTGTAATCTTATAATTATAATGACTTGGTGAAACCAATCTAGTGTTACGAAATCAAAAACACTTAATCATATCTGACCTGACCTTTTTTACATTTTAATGGAATTTGTGTTTTTTTCTATACATCATTTAAATTATGTGTTTGTAAATATAATTTGGGCTTTCTATGAACAATGATGCTAACATTACCTTGTATTGTTACAGGAGTAGCGCCATCTTGACAACGAGCCTAGTCTTGTTTTTTCTACACAAAAAAGTTAATAAGTGAACCTTGAAACTATTAATCTTGTTAAGTTGTTAAATATATAAGTGTATCTATGTACAAATGCGATTAAAAATCAAGTAAATCCAACTGCATTTATATTAATTAACCTTGTTTTATTTGACGTAAACTGATTTTATTATTTCTTTTTTTATGTCGTAATAAATAAATAAAAAATATTTAAAATACCATTAAATGCCTATTTAACCATGCTGTTATACATGCAGCCATTTCCTACATATTATAATGGATTATATTAAATTTCTTATCTATACCCTAAACTGAAAAAGTATTGCGACAAAGGTAAAGAAAACTGCGTCAATTAATATTTAGTAAGCGTGGCACTTAAACGTAGCTTTGTTTAAAAATAAACAAGCCCGCCAAAGTCGGCGTACGTAATGGGACTCGTCATAACAAAGCCTTTGTGATAAATCATGGCGTTAATTGCTTATTTTTCTTGGCGATACGAATGAACACAGACAAAACACTTATAATTGTGGTTCACTGATTTCTTATATAAGTAATAGGAACTTAAATCGTTCGACAATTAATTTTTGGTTTGAAAACAAATAGTTTATTTCGTTTATAGAGTATCATCACTACATAGTATAAAAAATGTTGCTTTCTCTCTGCCCTTTCTAATATAAAAATTGTGGTCTTCTGGTAGCTGCCAAAAATTTGGTTTTTGTGGTGACAAATATAATGTCCTCGCACTTATTTTTACATGTTTTGTTACCTTCTCCATGCCCATAAAATATTTCTTGACTTTAAGACTTACTTTGTAAGTAAGTACTTTTTTTTGTACTTTCACATTTTCGTAGAGACTCGACGATACGAGTCCCTATTCGAAGTGGAATGCCCTCTACGATTAGTGGCCAACCACCACAAAACCCGTTTAGCAGATATATTATCTCGGAAGCAGCTAAAATCAATGCTATTAACTCTCAGCCCAATTTTAGACTAAAGCATACTTAGCCTGCTGTTTGATCCTCCTCTACAATCTAGTGTACCCACAGTTACCATTATTCTTGTTTCGGATCTGTGGTAGATTCTATTACCTATTTTTTAATCTGTGCCACATTCATAAAAACAGTTTATTAAAAATTGAACCGAGTTTCCATGGGTAGTGCGTAAGAAACTGAATGTTTGCAAGTGAGATGTAAATGAGCATAAATCAGGCTTGTCAAAATGTTTGCTCGTGGTAATTTAAATGCGGGGGCGCAGCTGTTGCAATCCATGTTTCCAGTTATTGACTACGATAGATCCAAATCCATTATAAATTGTTTATAAATCGACAATTTCAATGCTATATTTACTTAGAAAATAAAACAGCGTGTTTTGTGTTATTAGGGCGATGATAAAAGGCGGTGTTGATAGTTCTAATAGTATCCGCCTACTTGATATATTGAGTGAATAAAAAAGGCACTTAAATTGATTGTATTATAAATAATCTATACTAATATTATAAAGAAGTAAAGTTTGTGAGTTTGTTAAATTGTAAGGGATAATCTCGCGATCTACTGAACCGATTTTAAAAATTCTTTCACCAATAGAAAGCCTAATACATGAATATAACCGTTTCTTTTGTTTTAAAACAAACAAATCAAAAACAAGCAATTTTACTTAGATATTAATCTATTTATTAAAACCTATAGGAAAAAACACGATCGTTTAATAAGGATTGGATCTTTCTAAAACTCTGAGTGCGTTTCGTGGTTCTTATTTATTTTAACGTCGAAATTCGACATTCTAGAAACAAAACAACAGACCGCGTTAAACAAAACATGCTTCATCGTTTTTATTTTATTCTTTGGTTACGTGTTATTTCGAATCAGATTAAAACTAGGCATATGAAAAATGTGTGTTTGACTAATCGACGCACGTGCGATGTAACTGATTGGTATTTGTGTAGTGAAATAGGCCACATTCTCGTATTGACGTTGGCAGCTCACCGATCGGGATCTCCTCTTCCAGTAAATAAAATCGTAACGGCTATATGATATATTTTTAAATCCATCAATAGGTACCTAGATGAGCAGTTTAACTCTCGTATGTATGGACCTTGAATATTATCCATACTAATATTAAGTATAAATGCGAAAGTAACTCTGGCTGTCTGTTTGTCTGTCTTTCCATCACGCTAAAACTACTGAACCGATTAGAACGAAATTTGATACAAAGATAGTCTAAAGCCTGGGGAAGGACACAGGCTACTCTTTTTTTAAATCAATTCCCAAAAGGTTGCGCGAGGGGTTGAGGGGTTTTATAATTGTACAGTGTGTGTCTAAAGCCCGAGAAAGAACATAGGCTCCTTTATACTGAAAAAAGGGTTAAAAAGGGGGAAAGGGTGTTAAATTTTATACGAAAGCGCACGCGGACGGAGTCGCGGACAGCAGCTAGTAGTTTATAATTTAGTTTCTTGAGAGTAGGTGCATTTTAATCTGTTTGGGTTTTGAGCCATCGATTCATAGTGACCCTAAAATACATTTGAAATTTTATTTAATGATTGCGACATTTTCACCTGGAAAAGTTCGAAAAAACTTTGAAACATTTTCATTGGGTCATGTACCATTAATAAACGTTAAATGACACCAATAAGTAGCGCGTTAATAACTATCGTGTAAGACATGCGCCCGCGCAGCCGCTGCAGGCTCGCCATCCATCATACCCTGCCAGTCCGCTCTCCCCGTCCAACACTATTGTTCACACGTGTCAAACCGAAAAATTTATTCTATTCAATTTCTTTGGCAACCCAGTCGTCAAGTGTATTTTCATTTGGCCCCGGCGTGGGACGCTAGGCTCCGATATAACAGGTTACTGACGTCGATTTTTATTACGCACTATAATATTCGATAATATTTCTATTGTTTTATTGCTTCGCAGCCGTGATTGACGTAAAGTTTTCCGTTTATTTTTACTTCTATGGGGCCCGAAATATCAAGATTCGCTCACTGAGTATAATAAAAATACCTCACTTCATGTCATTGAGCGTTTTTGTCCCTATTTCATAAGTGAAAATAATTTTTATGCAGTTTATTAATTTACTAGTTTACAATTTTTAACAAGCAAATTCATAAATGCTATTATGATTTAACTTTCGAGACGTTTTACGTTAAAATTGTATCTACTGTACTACTTTTACTATTGAAATTCAAAACTAGACATTCTACGCAGTTGACTTGTTACGCATTTTATCTATAAATTAGTATATATGGCAATACGAGTTCTATAGAATGGACCGTACAATAGACAACTTCTATTAAAGCAATTTCCATCAAATCTATACATTATATGCATATAATTTGGTGTCACTTAAATGGCTTGCCAAAGGATAGATAATAAAATCTGACATCTAGATAATAGACTACTTTATTTTTACGATTAATCTTATTGGAAGATATTAGCACGTGACGGTAATCATTGTAAACGTGATTAGTGATTATCGTGGGTAAAGGTTTTAAATACTTTCAGTACGCGCCAACGAGATATTGTGAGGAGACTAAGGCATTAATCGTCGAGTTAGATTCCGCTCAAAATCTATAAGTTGAAAATACAACAAAACGAAATTACGATTAATAAGAAACCGAATAAACGGTAAAAATAATGAGACGCTTACCTATCATCGTTTCCGGATTCCATTCCTGTCTAGTTGACATTGACAACACAAAACTTGCCGTTTATTTAAAAACGTAAAAACTCGAATACCACTCGCGCAATTATACAGCTTTGTACAAGCTCATCTAACATTTATTTGCAATAATTATTTCTTAATAATATCTAAGCATTTTCCTTGGTTCTTGCTAAACTGTAGTAGTAGGCATATGAATGCACCTACTATTTTCGAAAATACAAAAAAGCATATATACGGTCAAACTGTGAAACCTCTTCCTTTTTTTTAAAGTCGGCTAAAAAGTCTTTACTTTTTCAGTCATAATTGTAGAAGAACTCGATGCGTTTGTGAGAAAAACTCTGTTACTATTTGCCTTCCAGTTCAGTTAATATTTAAGTATAATATTTGAAATAGAAATATAAAAATTTAGCTTCATCACAACCTTTTTTAACTTAAAATATCCTTAAAAAGGTGCGATCTTATTGTCCCGTTTAATTATTACAATCACGCACGTTTGAATCGTCGGACTCCTATAAAACATTGGTATTCTCTACAAAAGAAAATTCTACAGCTAATCTAAGCCAGGTACTAAAAATTAGCATTTATTGTTTCATTAAGTAGCTTTTTAAGACATTTGCATAAGACATTTCAAGGTGCCCATTGTTTCCGATGGATACAAATAAAGATGGTACAGACTCTCGATAGCTGCTAACGACATAACATAACGAGTGGTAAAACTCTGCGCGGCTCCCGCCAAGGACGCGTCACCGTCCGCACTCCGCACTCCGCATCGTCTATTTGCGATCACAGCTATTCCTGAAAGCCAACATTGTTATTTTCAGCCCACCACTGTCAACTGGGAAGTAAACGTCTATTAGTGGCTTAAGGGCTTTGGCACTGGAACATCATATTTTAAAATTCTTTGACATCACTAAAAATACACCTGTTCCACGGAGTTAAGTACAAAAATATGACGCGATCTCTTGTCACTCATCCGCGAAAGAATGCTAAAAAAAGACACTAAAATAAAATGTAACCTTCCCTGCTTTCACAACATACAAACTCTTATCCAATCAATATTATTTATTATATACGATATTTAACGTTTGTATTAATGCAGTTGAAATACTATTCGAGAATAATCGTATTTTCAGACACTCTTCACTAACATTTAACGTATCATCTTTTATAATTATTATAATATAATAGCAGTAAGCCAAGTTAATAGAATAAAAAGTGCACGGCTGTTACACAGTATATCTTAAATATGTGGCAATGAATCACGCCTGCACTGAGACTAGGTGCGCTACAATGGCATCAATCATCATCGACCGACACGACGGAGGCCGGAGCTTTTTGTTACACCGTGTGTCACTACGGGCTATCACGCATTTACCGTATGACTGAATACCGAAAATGCAAGTACATTGTTATTGCACTCTTCCGCCCTTGTTGCTATAGAGCTGTCTACAACTTTTAAAACAAAAATAAACCTATCAAGAACTAAAGCGACCTCTAGCTACAACTACTTTTAATTTATCATTCTACACACCTTTTTAATTTATCTAATATTCATAAATAAGCTCACAAATATTCCCATTACATAATCAGACAATAAATTATTCCTATTCGTTTTTAAAGAGAAAGCATCGATGATGGCAAGCGTTGATAGACGTTCTAAGATCGCAAAATATTCTTTTAGCTGCAGTACCGGAGCCAATAAATTGCCATTGAGTGTGCACGAAGCATTTATAGTATTGTAGCGGTCACCTGAGACCTTGATGAGAGCTGCCAGATCTCTACATCACGATTACACGTACAATCACGTCTAGTATATGAGTGAATGCAGATGTTGATGAAATTGGAGGAGATAATGCGAACACAGCGTGCTTGTTGTACAAAAATATCTTAGGATTCACTGAAAATGTATGTTTAAAAAGTTTTTTTTCTTTCAATATAGGTATTCTTACTTGAATACGTAATCTTAAATAAATAACTGTTGTAAATATCAACTAGTGTTTTATATGAATTTATCACCGTGCATTAATAAAATGGTTATTTAAAATACGAGTAAATACGCTATACATAGTTCATACATTGTACATAGTTTGTCGAGATAGCAATAAGTGTCTTGAAATTTTACGAGTTGTATCCGTCCGCAATAAAAATACTAATTGCGGGGCAGTAACGGTAGGCTATGAATTTCACATTAAATATTTAATATACCCAAACCATTGGTCGTTAATTATAACGATCTTTTAATTTTTCTACATTTTTCCACAATTATTTTTATTGACGGAAACTATGACTACAATATGGTTATAATTATTTGACATTTACAATAATTGTAACGCCTATCGTGGAATGAAAGCTATTATTTGGATAAAAGATAATATCTAGTTTGTACTTACTGACACACACAATAGTAAATTAGTCCTATACTTTATATAAATAAAATAATCTAAGTTTTTTAAAAGAATACTCAGTATTTATAACAAATCAAAAGTTTAAAGCCAAGATACAGCAAGATAGTACAAGTATTATTATGCAATAAATGCACTGGCATGTAGTATCAGATCGTATGGGCAATCTCACGTGTAAAGCTGTCTAAAATTATATTCAAGGTAAATGTAGATAATACATATGTATAATAAAAAGATATTTTAGTCTCACATAAGGCAAATATCCGGGATTTAGCGGGACACTCTCATCCATGGTACAATTTATATCAATAGTTTTCGGGATATATTTATTCCAGCTGCTTATAAAGCCGTTATAAATACTGTTATTACTTTTCAAACAATGCCATGTATTTAATACTTATACAGACTTAATTAAAACCTCTGTAATATGTTTGTTTTGCAAAATAGGTAGGAATTGAGTAGCTATAAAGTTGAAGACTGTGTTGTTTTTTCAGGCATGGACTGTATCATATTTCTTAGTGTGCAGATTCATAGTTACTCTAAACCTACATGTACAGGTACATAATGTGATAAAAATCGACGGGGGTTCTGATAATATTATCCTACTATACGATGAGGTTCATAGAAACCCTTTGAAAATTAAAACACAGTATTTCAGAATTACAGCTTAGCGTCACAAGTGGGTAGCAAAGATTTTGGTTTATATATGTATACTATGGGATTAGTCGCTTCACAGTCAGCGATAAGTAAACATGAAACATTTTAATGACAGAATACCTTACTTAAATCGTTTATTATGATGTTATCATGGGATTTTATCATTTTACACATTATACTTAGTAAAAGTTTTGGAAATTTAGATGCTCACAAACATGTGTAATAACATTAAGATAAAGTATATATTTTTTATACATTTAAAAAATATTCTGTTAAAAACCCTGATTATAATTTACTTTCAAAATGATCAATCAGTACAATCATAACAATAGATTATTTTATTACATGTGTCTGCATAACAACATAGTTTCCTATTAAAATGTATTAAAAATATTTTGGCTCTAGTATTGACAACCTGCTCGTACATCCAACGGCGCACAAATCTTATTTGATGATTTGGGTTACACCTGTCCTCGTCGTTGATCATTGTTCAATTGAAATAACATATAAAAATAGTGCATTTTAATTTCTGGTCGCCTAGTTATTACTATTAATAAACTGTAATTAAATAATAGACCCTACTCAGTGTGGCCACCACTTATGGTTCGTGGGCCAAAAATCCAGTCTTACTATTTCAAAATTTATATAAAATATTGCTTAGATTTTTTTTATATTGTATATTAATAATATTTAGTAAGATAAACTGTAGATGTAATAAAGGGCTTTATTAATAATATTTTTAAAAACGCAAAAACTACTAAAAATTTTACTGATATTTGGCATGCCGGTAAACTAGATGGTTAAAGTTCAGCATGCAAGTTATTACGAATATTTTTTAAGTGTATTGCTACGGATAAGGAAACTATCGAACTTACTTATATATATAGTAAATACTACATCTTCTGAATTCAGATTTTTGTCATAGCTCTTGCTTAAAAATACCTCAGTTACGTCTCTTTCGCAATTGGACGTAAAGCAGGAAGGTTATAAAATATTTTCCACATACAGACATCAAGAAAAACTTTGCACTTGAATTGAAGTACCTTTTATTTTAATACATGTATTCATTAATTAAATGTCAATTTCAATGTCTATCAACAATATTTTTACAAGTATAGTAACAAAAGCGTATCTTAAAGGCAATTCTCGGCTGTTTAAAACCGCGTTAGCAACTAAAGTTGAAAAAAACTTATATAAAATTGTGGCAGTGGCAAGAAGTCAGTGCTTTTTTCATCACTCATACTTCTGTAGGTAATTCTCTTAGATGCTGCCTGACTTTAGATAATGCATTCCGCGCTCTGACATATGCGGAATTTTCGTATGGAATACTGCCAACACACTTCTTTTCAAATTAATTATTGTTTTACGCGGCTGTAAAGTATTCTATTATAACAACACTCATACGCTACCGTGAATCTATTCTTGGTCCAACGAAAATTTACGACCGTTTGATTTGCCCTCTTAATCTTAGGCGAGCCGAATGTAATTTATGTCGATTTAACCTTTCCTTATATTATTTTCCTTATCATAATGAACTTATAAATCTAAGAAAAACTGGAATAATAATCCATACCAAATAACATTCATAGTTTCTTAGATTTGCTGACGAGAATTATAATTAATATGATTGATTTATTTAAATATCTATCTCATTGGATCCATTAATTCTATACAGCATTACGCGTCATAAACTGATGCTTTTATATACGGAAGCATTCAACGAATAACCAGCGTATGATTTATAAATACGACTATCATTTTATCTGGATGACGCAAATTTATATGTCGACAAATACTATGTTTTATAAACTACACTGAGTAGTCGGAATGTAGAGTCATGTCGAAGGCCGAATGAAATACACGTCGAAACAATAGTTGAAATGCCAACAGTAGATCATATCTCATATAGAAAAAGTATGTCTCGAAATAAACGAAAACAACAGTATAATCTTACCAAACACTCCAGTTGTACTATTGAGTAGAAGTACAGTTATTATTAACCGTCTGTTTATGATTCAAAAAATGATTTATTTTTACCACGAAACTATTAATTTTTCGGCCCGGAGTAAATTTCAGCTTTGCATACACTTTTTAATGACTCCGAAAAATAGAAGTACAAATATTTCCGGTATATCGAGCATGGTGTTCCAAATATTAGTATCAATCAAAGCTTGTTGCAACATCAAAGCATTTTGATATCGAATGAAGCAGGAATTTTCATGGTTTCTAAAAGTAACCGCATGTGTAAAACAGGAAAGAACTCATAAACAGATGTCCATTCTGTATTAAAGCTATTTACGAGTTTTATTACCTACCAACTGTGTTTGTTAAATTGTCATAAAATGAATGAATAGGTACAATCCGATCAAAATAATTATAGTTCAATTAAAATATAGCAATTCTGACTATTTGAAATTTTATTCGAAAATGAAAATATAATTTGAGTCGCGTAACGCAGTTACCCTTTCTTTTTAACAGACTCAAATTGAAATTCGTTTCCAACATAATAAATAGTCAGTGACTTGGCACATCAAACAGATAGAAGTTTCAAATTGAAACTCACGTCACACGCTCCGTCACCCGTTAGCTCTAGACAATACGACACTCACCAATACAAAATAATCAGATATTATTATGCTACTTTTAATTTCTAAGATTTCTGGACGGAGCAAACATAACAAGAAGACATCTAGAGCCTGAATACCACTACATTGCGGATTGCGACATACGAGATGGTGAAGTATAAATAAATATACAGCTCAAGGCAGATGGGTCTGTAGATATGGACATCAATTTCTATATTCTAACCAATAGAACATTAAAACTAAACTTTGTATATATGATTATAAGTCATAGTTTACAATAGATAAAGATAGTTTGTAGGCGGATGATATGCGTGGGTCGAACTACTTGGCTCGTAGCCAGGTTTCACCTGCCGACCGTAGAACAAGTAACGTTAACGCAAAATATTATTTACAACTAATTTCAGCGTACCTACCTCGCAAACAATAAAACTTGTTATATTTAAGGTCATTCATGAGCTGTGCAATTGAGCTTTACAATAGTAAATTACTCACGAAGCCATTTCTAAACATACAAATAAACATACTTTCAAATAATATCGCCAGAAGAGCGCTTACCTTATAGTATTTTGATTTGTATATTTATTGTTCCTACACAAATGAGAGCAATCGTTCGGAAAAGTGATGGAGTTTTCCTACAATGTTGGTTTGGACCACATCTATAAGGAGCACGTAAAATATTTTTTATAGTTAATAAAGTAACATTATAAACCCCAATAATTAGTATGACCTCCAAACTCCAGTAAAACGGATATCGATTATAACCTGTTTATGAGCTATAAAAATAAGCACTGTTTTCCCGTAACTAATAATTATATAAATATACCGTTACGAGTGTTTATTTTCATAAGCCAAAAATGATTAATTTTCTGTAAACGGAAGAGAATATATCCGGTCGATTTTGACGTAATCTGAAAAATGTTAAATAAAACAATTTAAGTTTCCTGCTGTTCCAAGTGAACTTAGTATCCTATATCAATTAGTAAAGAACCCAGTGAAATACAAAAAAACGGGTTTTCCCCAATCTAGAAAATAAAGCAAGAAGACTTTTCAGTATTACTTTAGATAGCAAATAACAATCAAAGTTCTTTAAATCCTCAACTTGCAATCTCTTATCAGTATCAGATTTATTGAAAATAAGTAAAATTCTGATTAGGTTTGCATGGAAATCAAATGTAAATGTATGGAAATCAAAATTTGATCATCATAATGCTTATTAACTGTAAATTTCCATTGTCACTTTAATAATTTAAATTCGTTACATAAATAGATAATTGGCTAATTAATTTAAGTTTATAGCGCTTTAATTTTGGATTAAATACGAATTCAACGAATGAATGGAGGCAATGCCACTAACAATAATAAATTACTTTAAAAGTGTATACAAGCGAATTATTTACAGAAACCCATCCCGAGAGACAAGATCTTTAAATACTATCATGCCTTTGAGAAAACTAATAAAATCAAGGTCATTCGTGTCATTGCACTTAAGCTACGTAACACATAAAAAAGTGCTGCCAAATCACTTTAAATATTTTTACGATTTCATCAGGGTACGCTGACGACATAGTTTGAAGACATTAACTTTTACAAATACAATTTTTCTTTTTTATACGTAACCACCCAGTTTGAACCTAGCTCAAAAGCTTACTGAGCTTTGGAAGCAAATGAATATCCATCTAAATAGAATGATAGATAAGTAAAACTACGTAACTACTTTAACTATACTAACTATGCAAGATATCACAAAGTCATAAAAAGGGACTACTTTAAACGAAAAGAAACATATTTTTCGTCGCCCTTTTATCTTTGACAAGAGACGTGGTAGTTGTAGTTTTTATGAGGTAGTAAAATGTATCATTTCATCAAAGGAAAGCTGAAGCTTTTAAAAAACCTATTTAGTCCTGGGTGATATCTGTGAAAGTAGCTCATTAAATTTAAAAACAATAAGCGAATCGGATTGCATGCATTGTACGTTTTATGCGATAAAGAAATTAAAAGTGTAATTATTATATATTTGCTTATTAATTATATATTGTTATATATGTGTCTATGTTAAACTGAAAAATATCATTCAAACTAATTATATGAGCATTTCTAATTACCACCAAAACTTAATCGACCATACGACTAAAGAAATGGTATGCTAGTTTACATCAATCAAATTTAATGCTACGAATCGTAGCAATTCGTAGCACATTGTTTACACTATTTAAGTCGGAGAAATCTTTGTATCGTTATAACTTTCACTTACTTTATTTTTTAGTTATTATCAATAACAAGTTCATTTATAATTTTGTTAAAATTTCGAATACAAAACACGAAACCTAACAAAAAAGGTTTATAGAGTTTAATCGCTTTAAGCATCAAAATCATCATCATGTCAGAGTATATATTATGTAAACTACGCAGAATCTACTAAAAGCTTTTAATATAATTTGCGTTGATTTTACCGTTAACTTACATCATAAATTAAAAGCCCTTTTGTTTTAATAATTAGAAATTAAAACTAACGTCAAAAGATGTCAGGAACGATCTACTGGCAAAGCTTAGATTGCGGATGGTTAATTGGTGCGGAAATTTGGACCATAAGACGGGGGATTAGCGGCGTAAGGGTATGCAGAGTAGTCTGGTCGTGTGGTTGTGATGTCGCCGCTGGCAGCTAGCCCGTAACCCCGAACGAAGATTATAAAAGAGAGCGTACTTTTGCTCCCACGCCCGCCACGCCGCTCTCCAGACGCTGTCCTCATGGGGCGCGCTAACCTCATCCGATAGTTTAAATTAAATACTAATAAATTAATGTTATAGTTCGGTAAACCAGTGATTGGGACCAAGTGATAAGTGATACGGTAAGTTTGTTTGAATAAGTGACGGTGTTTCCAGCCGCGGACAGTGAATCGTGGATATTGTGACTGTTCAGTGTTACCCCTTACATGGACATGGTTAAATTGCAACGGAATGTTGTTGTACTAAAACGACAACATAACTGACGCGCTTTCTTAGTTATAATCTCATCGCTATTTAGTGTGTATGTAGCTTTAAGATATAAGAGATAATGGATGTTCTAGATAAACTGGATGACATGAATAAAATATATAATTCTAATGGCTAATGAACAACTCAATGTAAATAACAACGATGTTGCCCTAAATACACGAACAGAATACGTGATCTAGCTATGGGTAAACCCGATAAACTATAAAAAACAATTTAATTATTTTACACTTCGTTACTTAGTTTTAAAATTATATATTTAAAGTATACTTTATATATATATATATTGATTATATCAAATGTAGATGAATTTATGTCAATACATAAACCAATTAAATTATAAATAGCTTTTTGGGGTACTGAAAAATAATCGATTATGTAACCATCATCGCATAACTTATGTAAAATAATTGTTAGAAGTGTACTCATTTTTATTTTATACTATAAGAATATTCTCGATTAATTGAGTTGACGAATTTCAACATAAATAATTTGAAAATTCCTACATTTTAATTGGGTGGAAAAATTATGAACAAGCATAGGGCTTTTTCATGTAATCGATGACACTTGCTTATACAGATACGAAAAAATCCTTAATTCGGAAATATTTAGAGCTAAAAATAGCGGCTCCCCAACATGTAGGTACTTGGAATGTTCATGATATATATATACTATGTACCTACAGCCCAAAGTATATTATGAGATATGACATTACAAAACATCTTAAAACTAATAGATTTCATTGGTTGTTGTTATTTTTATTGAATTACTATTTTATTCCCTTGTTATGACACTTTGAAAAGAATATTTAAATGTTAAGATGATTTATAGTTTTTAGCGTTAATAAACTTTTGTAGTTGCCTTTACTCTGATTTATTTTTATTTATAGGTTATTTTTTTAATAATTTAACGTATCGACTATCAAAACTTGTAAATAGACTATATCACAAAGAAGCACATAATTGAACTTTTATATCAAGTAGAGTAAATAATAGAATAATTCTATATCTATATAGAGTAGGCTTGTAAAATTGAACAAACAAAGAACTGGCAAAAAACCCTACTCATAATATTTAACATTCAACGGTAGAATCTGGAACTAAATAATTTTCCGTTTAAAGTAGGTACTCATATTCATCCGTTGTATAGAAAATGGAAGTAAGATATTTACTTTTACATATTTACTCAAGTAAAAATATATTCAACTAAAGTTTAGAATTAGCTTAGGTATACATATCCTTGCGATTTCATGTGACTTTCATGTGACCGGTGATGGCTAAAGAGTGTGACCACGACCGCTCTGACAAGAGCGAAACGGTCGAGAAGAAATACGTATCCTTAAATCCCAATACATACTTGTACCAGGAGCGAGCCGAGTTAAAGTATGCAACCATATCAGATCCTCTATTGGATAGAACAGGGTACCTTGAATACTTGTCAGGCATGGGCCATTTACAGTATTTCACCATAACATTTGAAATGAAGAATACTAATTATCATCAATATTATAAACATAGATAAACTATCGGAAGTAGTTTACTGAATTTCGGAGGGTAGATTATAAATAATAATATAAATATCAATTATCAACGTACATCATCATGTATGACATATCTCATGATAACATTAGGTACTTCACGTTCTTTTAAATTGGAGAAGTTTGTTTAACTAATAGTTAACTGAGTCTTTCTTGATTCCTGGCCAACGTTTCATGACTTTGGAAAAAAAATTGTTCGATATCAGCTTAGGTACCTTTTCGTTAAGTTAAATATCTATGCTTTTAAAATGTTGAAATTAATTTCTACATTTTCAGATCGATGGGTTTTACTGCAAATTAGCATACAGCATTATTATACCTATTCATCTTTCTACATAACAAAAATACGTAAAATAATATTACAACTTGAGTCCATTAAAAACGATACCAGTTATAAGAACGCCAATGATCTGAAAGGTTTTTGTCAATAATTTAAAATTAATAGCATCAGATTAGAATAAAGATGAAATAAACGGAAAACCTTGTCAAATCATATTTGCGTCAGTCAGCGCAGTCGTCTTTTTCATTATTCATTTTTATCGAACGTAATCTAAAGAGCTGGCTCGCGTTAATAAACAAAATAAATAATACCTATACACTCAAAGCTATGTAAATTTAAATAAATATGCGTTATTTTCATTTCGATTCCTATTATTTTTATAGAAAAACTCATGTTGAGGCAAAATGAGGATGTTTCTACTTAAGATTTAATCAACTTAAAGTTAGTTAACATCTTAAATTTAATTGTAAGAGTTTCATTTCATGTTTTATTTTATTGAGAGAACATAACCTTTCTACAAGAGGTCAACTTATTCCCTTCATTATATTACAATTTATCTATCACGATTATCTTTTATTTTTGTTTTTATATGTTACCACTTAAAAGCGAGCCGTAGAACTTGTTAGATGCCAACTGACAAGTTGGGGTTGCCAAGGCAGATGGTTACGACACTCTCAAGTACTATAATTCTATTTCGATTATTACCTTCGGCTGTTTATTTCAGTATGACGAATAGCCAATTACGTTTGCTCTTCGATAGTGGTTACATCGTGCGTACACAGCGTATTGGCTCGTTACATTATCTAGGAATTTTAAAAGCTCGGTCTATAAGAGTCGATTTCCTATATCAATTCACGGACTCCATTCGAGATACAGCTTTCAATACACTTCATTTGAAGAAAGGAAGATAAATAGTTGCAAATCAGGTTATTTTGGATATTAATAATATCAGAGAAAAATTGTTTCACAAAAGCGAACAGGAAAAGAGTAGCTCTGTTATTTATTAGGTAGATATTAATAAATGACAATCTAAGGCTAACTGTAATAATACATTATTGTCCTTAGTGTAATTCCAAAAATATATTCATATAAAAATTATTATAAACATTCATTAACATAACTAATAAGAAAATTGGTGCAAACTAACCGTCGATAATGCCGGTACTTTCACCCAGAAAACATGTTTAATAATATTACGAAATAATAACTCAAAAATTATAAGTAGAACATTGCTTTCGAAGTTAATGTAAAATATGAACGAGCAATAAAAGAGCAAATAGCCTCTTCTTGAAGACTCGTAAAAATATTCATAAAAAGACACAATTTATGGAGTACACAGTTGTTTCGATTTATTTGTTTTTGGAAAACATCAGAAGTAATAATTACAGAGCGAGTGTATATAATATGTTATTGGGGTTGTCTGTTAGTATTTTATTTTATTCCAGCGACCGAAATAGACGCTAACATTGGCATTCAACTGCCTGTGAGATTATCTATTTTCACTCTCTAAATATATTCCCAGAGCTTCCAACGCAAGGCTGACATTTTTTATTTGGATGCCCGTGATTTTACCGTACCTAACTGCAAATGTGCTATTGAAGATGAAATAAAAAAAAATCAAACGACTCAGAGCTATAAAGCTATTTGCTTTTACAATTTTTCTATGAGTATGTATTTAGGTACTATTATCTAAACTAATAAATAATTAGTTTTTTGATCGTACCTACGTCCATTTACCATTAGTACAATATCAATTTTATTATCCTTAACATGAACAAACGAAAAACAACACAGTTTTAAAATTGGATTCTTTCTCGTTTTAGTTTTATTTTTTCATGTTTACCTGCATCTGTTTGTATTCTGTGAGAAAATAATAATAATAACAGAAATTATTAACAGCAAAGGTAAAATAAATAATTATTAATATCTAAATAAATCCATACTTAATTGCAGGTACGCACTAAGATAAAATAGTCTATCATATTTAAAGTTTAGAAATGTTAAAAATCTCAATGATTTTTACATCTTAAAAAGAGGTCAATCTACGCTGACTGCTAGAAATACGAGATGTGAATGACCTACTTATGATAAGACATAATATGCTCACGTCACCTACTGAAAACAAATGAAAAATCAATATGGCGGCCCAACATGGCTACACGATTTACTATCTAGTCAAGTTGTTTTGTAATAACTTCTATAAATCTTTTTATCGTTTAGTTTGTAAATTTCTTTTCGTAGTTTATGTATTTTAAAGGAGTCGTGTTACCTCCATTTATAGTAGGTATAATTTTTGTTTTATTACTAAACAAAACATATTTATTTTATTTAAATGAAGAATTAATGTGGTAATCGACACGAAGTAGAATAAAATAACTAAAGGTAGAGGAAATATATTAACTCAGTACCTTACTAAGATCATACTTGTTTCTTTTTAAAATTAAAACATTTTATAGGTAAACATAACATTAACAATGTCATACTGATTAAAATACTTATAATACGAAAATAACGGTAAAAAGTAAACAATAGCATATCACAAAATAAAATATGTCGCATATGAGTAAGAGCTATAGAAGTATAATGGATAGATTTCCTTTATAATAATTAATAGTCCCTTAATAATTAATCGGTCCACCTTTAGTGAAGCCAAAAATGTATTATGTAAATGTAAAATCACGTTCTTTTTCTCCATGACACGCACACAAGCTCACCGATACTATTACTGCTATAATTTATAAATTAACCTAATAACAGTGGAAAATTTAGTTCTACGAAAATACGAATTTTGATTCGATGCACTGCGGCGACAAAGTTGTCTACTTTGAAATGGCTTTACTTTACGGTTTTATGTGTTCTCTTATTCTATTACTAAAAGCGAGGCTTTAGGAGCATTTACGCTCTACAATCGAAGCAAGGGCGGAATATACCCGTAAATAAAAAAAACCTAAAATAAACTTCTAAAATAAACAAATAAATAAATAATCAACTAAACAAGCTAGATAAGCAGGTTGCGTTAAACACGTATAACTAAATTGCTCGCTGTAATTAAAATAATAATAATAAGTTGACATGTTCATTTGGATTGTATGTTAATAAAATAAGTCTTAGCTGAATAAGAAGATACTACTCTTTAAAAAAAAATTAAACATAGGGGCGATCTTCGATTTACATTCTGATAGAGTAACTTATATTAATTGTGTTAGGCAAAATTGTAATAATTGGATTGAAATCAGTATATGCAACATATAATATATGATTATTAATAAGATATTAAATGCTGCATGTTTTCGTTACAGTTGTCGTGAAGTAAATTAAATAGACGCATAGATCATTGTCACAAGACGTCCATCTTTGCCAGCAATGTATATCTGCTCATGTCGAACTGTCGGACGCGCTCCAATTGTATGACGAACGTAATTCTAAAAGTCAAATAGCAACAAATCGAATTTTTACTTATAAGAAAGTTTATTAAAGATTGTAATCAATTTAGTCACATTAATTCAATGTTACAATTTGTAACAAAAAGCTTTTATAAACTAGTTCATGATCGGAATGAATAGTTAAATACCAAGGAAGCTACTTATGATAGTTCCTAATCCATATTTTTGCTTATTAACCAATTAGCACAAGCGTTTAACAATTTAATATTTATTTTTAGCAAAATAACTTACAACTATGCTCTTAAAAGTCTTATTGTATTTAGTAATCTTAATAAACCCATAATCTGGACGCAAGGTGAGGGTCAGTCAAGAGTCCCTGGCCCTGAGCTAACAATCCGCTGGGTCGAGAAACTGTAGGTAGGTTACGACTAACGAGATCAAAAAATAAATTCTCATCCGTCGGATTTATTTTACCGTTCAAATAAATCCCGCGCTATCTTAATAGTTTAGCTAGTACGGTTAACTGAGGAATATGGCAACTCTGTCGAGTAATGTCTTTCTTACATAGAAACTTCTAATGAGAAATTGTAAGTCCGTAAAATATCGGGAGCTCGTCCCGGACTGCTATAAAAAGATTATCATAGGATAGCCGACAGCGATGGCTGTGCGACATGCAACCCTGGAAAGCGAGTCGGCTGTGCCATCGAGTGCTGTTGCCAAAATAATTAAAGAAATCTCCGTCGATGTCCCTCCGCCGCGCCCACGCCGCTCTAAAATCGTCGCTCTTTGCCCGGGAGTCGCATCTCGGGGCGCGGCGGGAAAACATCTCCCGCGTCACTCTTATTTCTTCTTTCCTTCCCGAAGCTGTCGAAAAAAAAATTATCAGTAAGTTCAAAATAAATCAAAATTGAACCGTGAGTGTACTAATAATCGTGTGTGAAAATTAGTGCTTTAACAAAATATATATAATCAGAGGGAATTTGTGAAAAAGTATTCAGTGATAGTGTTACATAACGCGAAGAAAATTTTGTAGCCGTTTCTAAATTTTAAAAATACCGCACTTTCTAGGCGCCTAAAGCACAGAAATAGGATCGTATCACGTGGTACAATTTCGACCTATAGGAAAGCTCCACATTTCTTAAATCTAATAAATTATAATATCTACAAATGTGGATGTTTTATATAAACAAATATTTTTTCAATATTTTTATTTTCTATTTTGTCTAAGTAGTGGTTTTTCAAAGACTTTTTCAATCATTTATTTTAGAAAGTCTCTTATTTGACTCTTTTATTTCTTGACCTGCATAACAGGTGGCGTTGAGATCAATGACTTTTACTACGTCAGTCTATAAAAAAATGACGGATCAGTTGGATACGTATCGAAGTGGCTTATGATATTTATGAGAAATAGTATTAAACTAGTACAAAGTTTAGATATTATATCTTTAATTAATATAAAGACAATTTATGTTAAGTGATTTATTCATAATCTCAGTAGTTGCTCATGTAATAAAAAAGTTTTCGGTGAGTAAAGTGTTGCAAAGACGGTCCTGCAAAGGATATCGCTTGTTGTACCTATTCAGTAAATAATTTTGTATGAGTTAATTACCGTTTGCAATAAAATCACTATTTTTCAGCTTAACGTTATGATTTTGATAACTAGTATGTTTAGATTTTCAATCTGACACAATTATCACGTCTTGAAACGTATTTTTGAAAAAAAAAAGACTTATCAACATAAATCGTTATAGCGTTTAGAATAAGCTTTAAAATTAGTTTCGGTCTATTAGCTATTAGCAATTTTCTCAAAAATTTGCAGGGTACCGTTTTATTTACGTTTGATTATTAGCATAACCTAAAAATTATGGTATTGGCAATGATGACTTGTCATTTTCTAACCTATTATTCTCTTGCCTTTTTAGAACTGACGGCAACGTAGAAATTCCACCATGGAGGACGCTCACTCGAAATCCGTGGACGAAGTCTTAGGATTTTTTGGCACAGACCCAGACAAAGGCCTTACTCCAGACCAGATCAAAAGGAACCAGGAAAAATATGGCCCAAATGGTAAGTATCTGTAATTTTCCATTCGATTAAATGAATCTACTGACCAGTCAGAGCAGAGCTACATAATAAATGTATTTTACTTATGACAAATAGCATTAGGCTATATATTTTTCAAATAATACATCATTTAAAGACTACACATATATAACTTAATAGAATCTTAAGTTATGAAGAAGTGTTGGGAAATGTAGTGGTACTGTGGTGTCAGTGTTAATATTTATTATGGTTTTATTAACATACAACTTTCTTTGTTAGCTGTTGGTACACGCTGAGTTCATATTTGTATGAAGTTTATACAATATTGACACAATTAAAATGAAACAAATGTTATTTTGTATTGCTAAAGCAAGTACCTATTATATTAAACAAAGGTATTGCTGACCTCTGCTTTATAAAGCAGATTTAATAATTATTGTCCCATTGTTTCGCTTATAGCTTTTCTTAAATCTAATCTTTTGTCCATGTACCATAATATCTTAACCTTTAGTTTCAAAAATATGTTTTATATAAACATTAATATCTTAAAATAGAATTATATTATAAAATATAGGATGCATAATAAATTTCTATTACTAGACATACTTATTAAAAAAGGAATGAATCAAAGTTTTTGTATGGAGAAAGTTGAAAGTCCTAAATAAAATCTTTTCAAATCATTTATTTGCAAGTGAAAGTAAATATTTTAATAGTGTTCATGAGAAATAGTTTTTGTGACTGACAAAAACAACAATTTCCAGCATAAGAAGTCTGATATATATTACATTATTTCCTGGTACAAAAATAAACCATAAATCAAAATAATAGATACACATTTGTGTGGTTTCATTACTTTAATAACTATTATCATTATACTATGTCTATTGAAACTTTTTGTAGTATAGCTTAATATGTTGACACACTTCTGAGTAATCTTATTATAAAGTCTGTTAAATATCTTAATCTGATTAGTAAATAGGGTCAATAGCCAACCAAATTTTAATTGAAAGGAACAACAGAACAATGATATAGACCTTCACAGGAAATTCTCAACACAGGAAGTTTGTACTTAATACCACAAACAGACCTACAATAATTTGAGACTATTACGTTGATCATAGGTACAAAGCAAGACCAAAAATGATCATATGTAGACTTATTGGAAATTTTGTTCCTGATTTTAAACTAATTTCCCTATTTATTTCATAAGTGTTGTTGACCTTTCTTTATTATACATGCCGTACAATAAAGAAGTACGGAGATTATTTAAATCGACTTATAGTATCTTATCTTATCTCAAAATAAATATAAACTGAATTACAATATGTGTTGTAATATTGTTTGTGAATATCTTTTAAGAACGTATTTAAAAATATAAGTACAACTCTCGCTACAGATTTTTTAAATATTAAAATATAGAAATTGCTCAAGGTGTTGTAGTATATAAATCTTTATTTAAAGCGAATCTAGGCCGTCGAAGTGGAGATGAGATGTGTGCGTCTCTTGGCGTGGTGTTTATTTTTAGTCGGATAAGAGGTGGTCGGTGAGGTGTTAGTCTCCAACGGTGCGTGAGAAGCCTCGCCGTCCTGTGAGCCGTAACAACGACCGCGTCCTCTCATCTCACCTATTTTTATATCACAATATTACTAACCACTGCAAATAAATTGTTTAAAGCAAAAAAAGATCGAAAGTCAAATGTATCTGAACTATAAAGATATATTTGCATTAAATGCTTCCTACCTCCGTGTTTAATTTGCGATAAGCTCTCGAGTAAGTGCTTAACAGTGATAACATAATTAGAAATAGGCTTTATTTTCCCGTACCGTTATCTGTATGAGCACTGTATAAAGATTTTATTATCTATAATTTGTCGAAATTCGCAGATAAACATTTATGCTTCCGTCAACGTTCTAAAACATTGGTATTTTAAACTGTTCTTTCATTTTGAAAAAGCATCTGAAATTACCAGCAAAAACCGTTTAGACATGTTCTGATAGATAAGTAAGAGGCATCGAACGCTAGACAAGGCATTGTTTATTTTTCTCGTCTTCACACCACTCTGGTTATTTTGCCCGCGAACAAAGTGATCGCACCCAAACTACACGTCACTCCATTTGATGCTTGGTCACAATATGGAAAACTTCCAACGTGATTCTGAAAAACAAATAAAACGCTTGTCTGTTAGTTTTAGATTGTACAGTTAGGGTTAGGTGCTCTGGTAAAAACGATCCATTACTCGGTACTCGCCTGTCATAGAATATTTAACAGAACTACGCTAATAGTAAGCGATCATAAATAAATAATAAATAGTAGGTATCGTTACTTAATTACGGGGCATATCGAATCGAATGCAACATTGAATCATTCTGAAAGATATCATTGATAAGATTAAAACAAATGAGGTTTTCCGGTATATATTAATATATATTTAAATGATGGATTAATAAAATCATATAAAGTTAACCTTATTTTCTAGTTCCCTACTTATGTATAACTAACAACTAATCGCATATGCCAACCGGCGTCTTTAAAATTGTAAAGAAATAAAATAAATCTATCTATTTCATCAGAAAATCTTCCTAACAATAATATAAGTACATTATTTTTAACATACAACATGAAATAAATTATTTTATTCAATAAAGTATATAAAAATGCATTGTAATTTGGTAATATTCACTTACTATATTAACGTTTAAATTGAAAACGCTTTGGATTTATATTTCCGTGTTGTTTATACTCATAGCGTCACGTTCGATAAACGAAGTAGGTACAATAATAAAATTCTAACAAATGAGGTTTATAAATTCTAATTTAATTATGTGTATAGACAAAAACTGGTTTACATATTCTCAAGTTGTTCTTTTCTAAAATTAGATATGTTATGTTTAAAACAACTTAACATATCGAAAACTGCGATGAGCTTCACTTTTCTTAATCGATATGATCAAGAAATCTTTTGATGTCTGCAATATATTGGGCCATGTGTCCGTGTGTATCGCCCTAAATGTTTATTCTCTTACGAAGCCATGCCCAAGACAAACTGCGCGCCATAAATTTATAAAATATTTATAAATAATATATCAAGTGATGTATTAACTACGCTGATCTTAATACCTGAAACAACAGTCGAGTTCTGTTCCATTGCACAGAGCACGTCGAAGGGGAAATAGAATATTAAATGATTCACAGTAATTATTGGACGTTTTCAACGTTGATATGTTAATTTTATCTATGTAAAATACATTGTATACTCTTTATTAATATTAAACATAGTAGTACAGCAATGTGTCGTAAAACAATCAATTCAAACGCAATTACTTCATTTAGTGAGCTTATGTGCTTTGGTACAATGCTAAAATGCTTATCGAGTCGGAAAATGACTCAATCGAATGTTGTAAAATGTGTGTGGCAGAACATAATGTGTAAATCTGGCGGCAAACCGTACCGTATAAACAGTCCAAATATCTCAATTCCCTCGCGTTTCAGAAGGTGTTTCATATCACGAAACAATAATAGAATAGTGCATTTGGTAGTTATTTAACGACGGGTGGGATACGATAATGCGGCGCCTGTTTGCTGACGTGATGCGGTATTCACAAAGTGCCTAGAGACTGGATCGTATACACAGGCACAGCATTCGGTTTATTTTGGACAGTGTTACGTTGGCGGCTTGCGTCTATGAATGCGGCAGGCCGGCAGACGTGCGATCTGATCATCTATTTCGCCTCACAATATTTTATTTGTTCAATAAATATTATTCATCCGTAGAGACTTGCGAGGTTATTGTATGGAATTATGGAATAATCTTTACAGTATAAGAATTGAAATTATATACGCTCGAAATGTAGAAACTCTTTATTTAAAGGAGGTTAAATATAAATAACAGTTTATTATTTTGCTATTAAGAATATTGAGTGTTCCATATAAACATAATACGTATTTATCTTTGAGATAATTTAGGAACGTTGAGACAGATAAATTACATATATCAATATATTTTTTATCTAAAAGAATTCGTTTATGAACTAATTTACAATTAATTTGAGAGTCCCTTGAACGTATAATGTTACATGCCACAACACAATTTTCCAAATAATACTGAAAATCAATTCTTATATAGATATCATTTGTTGGCGACACATCGATCAATAGTAATCCTGTTTAACTTATCACAGCCATAACTCGTTAAACCTTCGAATAGCAGCATTGTGTATCGCATTAGCAATCAAAGCACGTGCAGAGGCATTGACGTAATCAGTTATCTAGGAAGTGTGATGTCCATTAATCTCTCTTTATGATTTTTATTTATATTTCACTTGTTAACTGTCTGATCGCAAACAGATACTAACATAGGGCTATCCGTGTTGACTAATTGCTTGTATTTATCTCTGCTCCGAGCATTTTGAACGTGTACGCAAATAGACGATTCAACATCGATTGATTTAGCACACGCAACCGATTATACTGGATTAAGACCTAAATATCAAACGATTTAATTAATGTTCCCAGCCTATTCATATGTAAATTTCAATGCAGATTTTCAAATATTCTGTTATGTTTGAAATTTCTATTTTTCAAAATAATAAATAAGTCTGATATTTGACGGCGACGGTTTACCTTATTCTACCACTGTTCAGAATACAAGGCTTGTCTTTATCCTTATTCATAGTTAACATTACGTAACAATATTGTGCGTAATAAGCTTGTTGGTCAAGTTACACACGTCATCAAAAGACGTGGTCAACTCCTATTTGTATTGCCATTTGGCCTCGATAAAACATTACCTATATTTTATTTTTATTACAAACTATATAAACGTTAGCATATATATCTCTGGCTGAGAAATAACTATCTGTAAGGAAAGCTCACAAACTTATCACGCATTGTCATTTGCGTCAGTCTAGACTTGTAGCAAATTAGATATTTTCATTATTATCTGAGATATCTGATAACAGAACATTCACCTCCATTGTTTATGTAAATTTATTGATTTGATATCATTATGGGTAAACAAATTAAACGTCGCTGCGAATTAAAACTGCTTATTTACAAAAATACATGTTCTTATTTTAAAAATAAAATAACGATTTTAAATTTAAAAACGAAAAAATCCCAGAAAGTATGCGAATAGGAATGTTTGGAAGTTATGAAATGGATAAAAGCAAAGTTCGCCGAGATGGATTCAGCGATAGAAGTTGACGTCACTACGTGCACATTGCCTATCAAAAGATTCGTTGCGCGCCTCAGAATCGAGTAATGTGCGTACGTGTATTTATACGCGACGTAAGTAGCGAGATATATCGCATGCCTGCTCTGACTGGTTTATGGTCTGTTAAATTTACCCCTTTGATGTTTTATTCAAAATTCTAACAACGGTTCTTTTCTGTTTTCAGAACTGCCTGCAGAAGAAGGTAAGCAATGGAAACTACAACCTAGAGATCGACTTATTTTAGATTTCATTTTGACCAAGGCTATCTTATTCCTAACTAATAATAATGTTTCATTGAGTATAAATATTGGATAATAACAAATATTAAAATCTACATAATTTTCATATGCTGTATGCATACGTGGGAAGTGCTCTTGAGAGCAATAAAATCCTCGACTTTTGTATAATGTAAACATATT
>JADANM010001810.1:7666431-7682478 GCA_026213755.1 Eurema hecabe
TTCCAGCTGTCGGAGCCGCACTCGCGTCCGCCGCCCGTCGCCTTCTCGCCGCCGAACGCGCCGCCCACTTCAGCGCCATTCGTTGGGATGTTTATGTTAACTATGCCGCAGTCCGATCCGTGCGGTCCTATCCACTGGAAATAGAAATATTAAAATTAATATAGGCATATATTAATGTCGAAATATAAGTATAATAAAATTTTAATTATATTGTTTGAAATCACATACGACTCAGAAATTAATTTGAAGTACGAAACGAATCTTCAGTTTTCGCTATGAATTTCCGAATATTTTTAATTTTTTTTTATCAAATTACCTTGAATACATCAGCTAAGTTCTCTGTGAACAAGCTAGAGGAGAGGCCTTGTTCGACCTCGTTGTTGAACTTGATACCGGTGTCCAAGTCCGGGATCTCTATGCAATACACGATTGGCGCAAAGCACTCCGATTTGACTAGAGGAGAGTCGTGGGGTAACCCGGTGACAATGGTCGGCTCTACGAAGAAACCTTCTCGTTCGATAACCTGGGAGTATGAAATAAAATTATAAACAATATGCTCTGATATAAATTTGTGAATAAACCAGTTAGCAGTTAAAAATACTACATATTTAAAAAAAATACTGGCAGAGCTTCATTAAGTAATATTATGGTATGTTAAGTGTCCAGGTTCTTCGAGACGACGGATTGTCTTCAAATAGTTAATAAGTATGTAAAAGAGATTGCGCTCTATAAAGCCAAAGTAACGTACTAGAAACTGTAGAGAACATGAAAAATAATTTTACATTTCACAATCCTACGATTAAATGCGTTTACGTCTTCTTTCTATCTATTTTTCAATTTAAACTACACATTAAAATGTATGTGTGTATAAAGTGTACGTGTGCGTATGTATAAGATAGCTATAAAATTGGTTGCATTTCCCGGGAAATAAGTATTGTGATCTGTTTTTATTTTCTTCTTTCTTCTATGGTTCTATAGTTGGAAGAGATCGCTGTGTAGTGATAACGCCGCCAGTTATTATCGGCTGTTTACAATTTATAAGAATTAAGAATATCTGTGCCAGTTTATACTTAATACACGTTACACTCAATACCTTTCCTCCAAACTCGATGGTCCCACCAGCTTTCTTGATAGCTTCTACCGTGTTCTTGTAGTTATCGAGCGCGGCGGGCGTGTGCAGCGGCCCGATCAGCGTGTCGCCGAGCAGCGGGTCGCCGATGCGGCTCACCACACCTGCGAACGCTTTCTTCAGCTTCGACACCACTTCGTTGTATACCTGTCGAATAATGTTGCCAGTAATGTTGAGTAGTAGTATACACGCCGACTGTTAAAATGGTATAAACGGTATTTGTTACAATAAACTTTATCAACCATGGTAGAGCAGGCGTTTATACCTAGTCGGAAAGCCTTTTTAGGTAAACAAATTTTCTGTGGCCATTTCGTATTTTAAAGTAAGTCTGTGACAAAACATTTTTTAAAGATATGATCTAAGTAGTACATATTTATAGTCGTCATTTTACTACTACATTAGCCGCTCCTCGCGAGTTTTACATTACAATAGCTGGATAAAAATATGCTATGTATCAAATCCAATCAACATTATTGGGAGTGATAGACTTACACCTATACATACGTTTTCACAAACTAAATAAAGCCTCAAAAAATATTAGTTACACCATCAACAAGTCAGAAAGACTCCCCTTCTGTCCACTTTTTTTGACAGCTTACTTTTTTATGAACAAGCAGTCGCCTAGTGGTGGTGCAGCGCTGGCCCGCGGTCCCGGCGCACGCAAACAGCGCGGCGTTCAGCAGCAGCTCGAGGTTGGCGTCCTCGTTCACTATGATCGCGTTGTTGCCGCCCAGCTCCAGCAGGTGGCGCCCGAAACGTCTTTGCACTTCTACTCCTACCTGCGTTCAAAATTCGAAGGCATTATTATTATATATATAAATACGATTGGTAGTTAAGTTTTTTTTAATGTATTCGGAACAAAAGATTTTAATGTTTAGATACTATCTGATTAAGCTCTTGTCTATTTTTTATTAGCAAATAAATATAGTTTCAAAAAAGAAGACCGTTAAAAATATGAATATAGCAGAATACATTATAAAATTATTTATCGATTTATTAAGAATCTCAACTGAACAAAAAATATTTGATATTTAGGACGCAAAAACAAATGATTTGTAGTTATTTACCTCCTGACCAACGGCAGTGCTACCGGTGAACGAAACTAGCTTCATCCTCGGATCCTGTACCAGTTGCTGTCCAATATCCTTTCCACCCACGCATAGAGACGCGATTCCTCCGGGGATATCGTTCTTTTCTAGAACGCCCTCTATGATTTTAGTCACGGCAACCGCGATAAGAGGAGTAGTTTCGGATGGCTTCCATACGCTCGTGTCTCCACACACCTTTATAAATAATTTTAACGTTAAATGATACATTATTTCTTATAAGGATTTTTTTCATTCTTAGATAAATTTGAAAACACTTAACTTGTTTATAGATCATATTAAACTAGTGAAAATATTTATGTGCCGTTTATTTCAGACTTATCGCATTATTTATTTACTTATACTAGGTACTATTATAATACTTTTGCTTTTTGGCTACGGAACATTAATAGAAAGGTAAGTTTTGAGTTTAAGAGATTGCAGAGATTGTAGAGATTAATAATGACGTATACCAATGTGAAACGACAGTATTTGTAAGTGACATAGGCTTTCGATCAATCCAGAAAAATCGCGGTAATAAAGTAGAGATGATTGTAAAAGATAAGAAAAATATCCTTCTTATTACTTACCATAGCAATAGCGCTATTCCAGCCAAAAACAGCGACTGGGAAATTGAAAGCTGTAATGATGCCAATAGCTCCAAGCGGATTCCATTTCTCCATAAGAACATGTCCAGGTCTCTCTGACGGGAAAACAGTTCCGGGCAGCGAACGGGACAGACCCAGTGCGAGGTCGCACACGTGAATGTATTCTACTACCTCACCGATAGCTTCGGGTAGGATTTTACCTGAAACCATAAAACATTAGTCATATTTTTAAGCTGGTAACCCACTTCAGATCTGTCAAGCTTTGCGAATGTTAATGGGCGGTGATGACCACCTTACATCAGGTGGCTCGCCTGCTCGTTTGCCCACTATGGTGTAAAAAAACTAAATTAATAAAGAAAAAATATTAACAAAAAAATAGGCCTGATTAAGTAAAGTAAGACAAATTAATATTTATATAAGTGACGAAGTCATCGTTGTTTGATGTACCTAACAAACTATTCAAAAGTCAATCTAGATAAAGATATTCATACTTAGGCACTCGGTGCAACGACCTGATGCACTTATTATTATGCAATTATTTTGCAATCTTGATGATAATACCTACCTATAAGGTTTATTTACATTTTGCTGTTTAATGTGATAACAAGACGTTTATTTAAATAGGTATACTTAGAAACTGTAAAGACATGTAATATATTTCATACTTCAAGCTTCATGGATAAATTTTCCATGATTTTGCTGAAGCGATATAAAAAATACATGCTAACAATTATACAGACAAACGTAGCTACCAACATTTCATAGTAGAAGAAGCTTTTGTGAAAGTTAAGTCTGCAGGCAGACGCGATCGAGAATCGACTCAACTCGATCTCAATAGCATTATGTAGTATGTACTCTCGACACCGATGTAGTATGTACAAGCGCACAATCTTAATCTTAACAATTTTATTATATCGTAACTTTTGGTTCTCTCGGCGCCATCGATCGACTGAGAATCGAATAACAGGATCGTAAGCAAACGTCAAATTACATGATAGCTAAGAAGTATTACCCATTTCCAAAGAGACCAGTTGGCCAAGAGGCTGCAGTTTCTCCCTGAGCGCGTCACCGATCTGCCTGACGACCTCCCCTCTCGCTGGGGCCGGCAGCTCCGCCCAGGAGTGCCATGCCTCCTCAGCAGACTTGGCGCACGACTCGTAGTCGGCTGCGCTCGCGCCTTGAACCTCAGCTATAACCTTGCCATTCGCTGGACTGATTGACTGAAATACCTACAATCGAAATAAAAATGTTACCTATGTATACCTACCTAAATTAAAATTTAGGGGAATACTCATATAGGTAATATTGAATTTGGGGTATTACATATACTTTCTTATCCCGCCCCTTCCCATTTTGTAACTATTTAGAAAACTTTAAAATCATGCTTGAAAATTTTATATAGTGAATATTTTAAGGACACCCTATAATACAAATTAAATTCTTCACGTTATTCTAAGCGCCTAGTTACGATAAATTTTCGATAAATATTAAATATTATTAGCCACAATCGTCTGTTATCAGATTATGATTATTTAATTCAACTGCTCCAATTTTTTAATTCATTATCAAGGCCACGTACAGTTTAAAAAAATAATCTTTTTGCAACGACTGTAGAAGTTAATCAAAATATATTTGCAAATATAAACACAAATCAATCTCACTTGTCCGCTAGCCTGCCACTTGCCGTTATAAACTCCAACATTTGTTTTTTGAAGTCCCAAATCCTTTAAAAAGGAGTATTTAGGGTCATCGATGAGGTATGATGCGTTTCTGGCCATTGGTAGTCGTAGATGCAATCGCACAGCTTGAGTTGAACGGAGAAGAATTCGATTCATCGGTGTTGTTCTCGCGACTAACTAGCTACTCAAACACACAAGTACGCCGACAGAATAAACAGATATAAATGTCTTATTTGTTAGCAATTATCGTGGTGCGTTATCTCTCGCTGATAACTTCGTTGCTGGGTCAGTAAAAGTATTTCCAATCAATGTAATGATATTTAATCATTTGTGGCCTGCAATAAAAGTTTTTCTAATTTCTTTCCTATTCCAATAATGTGTTTTTTAATTCTACAGGATGCTATTAACAGCGTCATCCTCACCCACGCTGAGCGCGCTGAGCTTGTTATTGCAATTTTTTCTTTTTACATTTCTTTTCTAAATTAATAATAATATCCAAAAACTGGAAAGATACAAAGCAAAATAATAAATAAAATATTTTTACCAATGTAGGGATCGAAACCACACCCTAGGCGCTAAAGCCCACCATCGGCACGACCTCTGCGCCAAGCAGTAGTAATTTTTCTCTCAGACATAAATAATAAATATCACATGACCTTATGAAATTTAAGCATGAGTTGAAAAGATTGCAAATTTTTAATGGCAATTAAGCTTCTTCCAACAGTATACCCATGTTTATTAACCTACATGGATTTTTTTTCAACGAATACTTTTTCACTTAGGCGCCCATTACAATAAAAACTTAACCGACAGACAAATTAACTTTCGCACTTTAATGCATTGAAAAGGATTTGTGAATTAAAACTCAAAATTGTGAATTAAAATTAAAACATGTGAACATTTATATTTCACTATAAATAAATAGTACCATTCACTTAATACTATCACTACACAGAACAAGCATTACATTATATCTATCTACATAATGTACTTTATGCCTTGACTTAAATATCACATCATCGAGGTATTGTGCAAAATGTGGCAGTATTATTTTTCATTAATACAATTTCCTACAAATAGGTAACATTAGTATAACGGTAAGAAACTGCAATACTGCTGGTATGATTTCTTTCGTTTATTTTTTTTATTAACAAAAAAATGGAAGGTTAAATTATCCGACTTATTTTTTAGATTTTATAAGAGGATAAAATCAAATTCGTCTTTACTTCCTTTTTAATAATTGAACTAAAATTGTACAGTCTACCATTAACCTATGTTTGCAGTAAAACCTACAAGTCTTGGTAAAAATTAGATAATTACATTAAAAAGAAACACTCGAGTTGGCTTTTTGTTACATAATTGTACATGAACTTTCTTTTTCATCCGAGTCTGTTCCTTCTTTTATTTCTTGTGCTCTTCTAGCTAGGTATGAATTTTCATCTCTTTTAGCCATCCATTCTGGTAGGGGTGCGGCCCAGTCCTCAGGAGGTGAATCACGTTTTTTCCAAGTATCATTTCTATAATGAGCTCTTAATCTTTCCATTCTGCGCTCCTTTTCACTCCTCACTATCGATTCCTGAAATAAAATAATTGCTTTTTGAAATTTTTTGTGGAATATCAATGGTTTAAAAAGATGTATATAAAATTCAAAAACTTGATAATTTGATTGGTGTAGGGTAACCACATAATAAATAAATTATAAGAATTGAGAACATACTCCTGCTTTGATATCTTTCTTTTCCACCCATTTACAACAATTTTCATAGTCCCGTTTCCACTGATTACAGTCTAAAGATTCTCCATATATGAAGTACTGGTGAAACCGACCCCTAAAGCTTGTACATTCATCGTATTCATCACTGTATACTTCACATTCTCTGATCTAAAAAAATACAGGCATTTTTTTGTGATAAATTTGTTTTTATTAAACAAAATATGTTACTTAAACTATTATTCAATAATTAGTTAATTCAGTTTTGTTTATTTATAACACTTACTAGCCACTTATCTTCTAATTCAACATCTGAAGTAACATTATCTGACTCTTGTGATTTTTCTTCATTAGTATCATTGTTAACTTTTTCCTGGTCTTTACTATTAGTATCTGCCATCATTTTTACTGTTTATAAACTTTGATTGATAAATTTTATTTATAAATGTGTATATATGAATGAATACTTGCAAGTTTATTACATAACCTCTATTAGGGCCCGACTTTAAATTATTTTAACTGTTTATCATATCTATTGCATCGAAAAAACTTGTGATAGCAGATTAGAAAGGGTTAAGTTGAAGATGAAGCTATAATTAAATCTTTATTATAAAATTGATAAAGTAATCAAACGAATATATTTTGCCTAAGTTTCGAATATTGCAGTTTAAAATTAATTGACAAGTGTGAAGTGACAGTTGACACTGACAAAATCAGCTGTTTCTCCTTAGTTTATTTTTTAATGTTTTGAAAGCGCTACTTACTAAATGACCAGCATTTTGATAGCCAGGGTGGGTTAAAATAGTAAAATAATCCATAAGTAAAATCGATAAACATATCAAATTATTAAGCATAGCATTCTGGTTATATATCCTATAAACCGGTTTCTTACAATTTTTCAATTTGTTATTTTGATAATGTTACTTAGGCTAAGGTTGCATTAAAAAAGATAATTAATGAATTTATATTAATTATTGTTGTATAATTTACTTTATTTATATGAATAATTTATGACAATATATTAAATTGTCTTGATAGTCTGTGATGAATTGTTGACAAATACCTAATCTCAACTTTCAAGACAAATCACAAAATGTACAAATTTGATTATAGTTTTTCCTGGTTGTTAACACTAGTGTCAGTGTTTTAACTTTTAACTAGCTGTTATTGTTCATTATCTTATGCAAACTACGAGCTACGACCTTTAACCTTTATCGACTTAATTTCTTTAGTGTGTGATATTGTGTCTTCAGTTATCCTGCGCTGAATCTTTTTGCTCATATTATTTCTTACTATAACCAAATATGTCTTTAAATAAACTAATTGGAGGTGATTGTGGTGGAAACAATTCACTAGTACAATTATCAAATATAGTTACTCGAGATGCTGGCCAGTCATTATCTCAAGCAGATAGATTTGTTAATGAATTTGTCGCACAAAACACGCAAACACCGCAAACTTTTAATATGAATGCTTTGCTTCAAAATATACCCGCTACTGAAAATGTGAAGAACAATACTACAACAACTTTAAACCAAATAACAAATACAAGAGCCAATGTGCAAGCATGGATTCCAGGACCATCAACACTACTGCCTGGACCTAGCATGTTAAGGCCTTTCCACATGCAACACCAGCCTCTTTTCATGCCCCCTAGTTCATCCAATGTGCAAATACAGTATATTAATGAGTCAGACATGGAAGCAACAGAAAATACAAATGTTCGTGGTAAAGCTGAAGAATATGTTAATAGTGTTAAGGAAGATGATGAACTTGCTTATAATCAATTTATGTCATTTATGAAGAGGATAAGTGCTGGGGAGTTAAATTTGGGAGAAACTTCTGATAGTGAACAGAAAAATATAACAAAAGACGCAATTGTCGATGAAATGGCTGAAAAATTTAAAGATGAATGGGCTAAACTTAGTGATGTTAATGACTACTGGAACACTGAAAGTGCCAATGGCATACCAGAGGAATATACGTTTGCAGAAGGTAATGTGATGTTAGAGAACAAAAGTGCATTAGAGGTTGGAAAAGAGCGCTTAAAAATGGGTGATGTACCTGGTGCAGTTTTGTGTTTCGAAGCTGCTGTCCAGCAACAGCCTGAATCTGCTGAAGCATGGTTTTTACTGGGCACTACTCAAGCTGAGAATGAACAAGACCCACTTGCTATAACAGCTCTTAAAAAATCTTTAGACATAGATCCTAGACAGGTTGAAGCATATATCACTTTAGCTGCTGCATATACAAATGAGAACATGCCAAAGTTTGCATACTTAGCTTTAATTAATTGGTTAAAAGGTAGTTCTAAATACAGTGATCTAATTCCACTTGATATAAAACCAGAAGAGATGAATTTAAAACAATTAGAAGCATATGTAATGTCATTATATTTAAAGGCAGCTCAGCTAAATCCAACTCAAATAGACCCTGATATACAAAATGCTTTAGGAGTTATATTTAATGCCAATCAACAGTATGATAAAGCAGTTGATTGTTTTAAGACAGCTCTAATGGTTTCACCAGATAATGCTAAATTATGGAACAGATTGGGTGCTACTTTAGCTAATAGTGATAAATCAGAAGAAGCCGTTGATGCTTATCAACAAGCTTTGAGCTTAGAACCTGGATTTATTCGAGCAAGGTATAATGTAGGCATCACATGCATGAACTTGAAGGCACATAAACAAGCAGCAGAGCATTTCTTGGTTGCCCTAAACCAACAATATAAAGCAAAAGCCATGTATCCTGATACTTCATCAGTGGACACTAGTTCTTCTACAATTTGGACTACATTAAGGATGGTATGTTCATACATGGGGGAACATGATGCCGCAAAATTAGTTGATGATAGAAATTTGACTGAATTGAACAAATTTTTTGAAGTGGATGCCTAAATAACACATGTTATCAAGTGTAATACAGTAATTAAAGAAGACTTATCATTGTGATGTAAATAATGACTTAGATAAATGATAATGCAATCATTATTTTTATTTTTAAGTGATAATATTTTATGTGGGATTTTTATATGGGATGGTTGATATTGGGAACTACTTAAAAGGTATATGATTTTTATATGAAAAACAATAATTAAAAAAGATTTTATGATATAAATATTATAAAATGGTTAAAATTTTTTATTTATTCTTTTAAAACTTTATCCTGATAAGTCTTAATAGATATTTATACATACATGTACATGTGTCTGTCACCAGAAAATAACAAGAACAGCAAATTTATAAATTTCCTTAGGAATATTATAAACCTTCGTAGGATTCTAAACGAGAGACAAATTGTATTATTTTACGGCCAAGTTTTCGCAAATTTTTCATCTTGCGACGTCTCGTGGTAAATTAATCAACTAACGAATATCCATAACGAATATAAATGAGAGATAAATAATACAATTTATCTCTCATTTAGAATCCCACGAAGGTTTCTAAATTTCCTAGGAAATTTATAAATTTGCTGTTCTTGTTATTTTCTGTTGACATCTATACATCATCAAAATGTTATAAAAGAACTAAAAAAATATGGTCTTACTAAACTGTAATGTCACATGTGTCATGTCTTCTCATGTAAAAAACTACAAACCTTATCGTCTAAAGGACATCCCTGAGGATGGTTGTTATAAAACCAACAGTTCTTAACCTGCATCTTAACATTTTTACCTTTATTCTTATTTTGCATTGACATTCTTACCTCATCTATTGTTTTTGGATACCTAAACTGAACTTTACCATTTATAACTTGAAATATGTGATGATTATTCTTAAGTAGTGTCTGTAGGCCTCCACATTCTGATTTAAGCTTTTTTAATATATTTTCAGGAATAAAACTTACAAGTTCGGATAACTCCGTCTCTCTTCCATTATTCCATGTTGTATCAAGTTTGCATCCTTCTAATAAATATTTTGTTACATAACTTATAATAGAATCAATAATAGTTTTATCAACCTGTGTGCAGTTTCTTACTCTCTCCACTTTTTCTCTCGTTTTAAATTCACTTGAAACAACTTTGTTATCTAATGCTGTTTCTATTAATTCTTGAATATAATTACAATAATTATTATATTCCATATCGCCATACACTCTTTTCATACCAACGAGACATATTCTTTTAGTACTTGGGATTTTAAGTCTATCAAAATGTGTTTCAAACCCTATGTCATCACATATAGATTTAATATATTCTAAATATTCTGTATATTGGCTCTTTGAAGAATCATGTCTTTCATATTTAGTTCCATCAAAGTTGTAAGAACAACATGGAAGAAGGAAAAATTTACAATGATAGGAACTCTTGGCAGCTATAACGGGTATCCATGGTGTTAGTTCATCAGAATGATTACCAATAATCCAATTAGCACCAAGAAAATTATTAATATCTGAGGGTGTGAATGTTTTTTCCTGCAACAAAAAGCATATATTTTCGCGGATATAACAAAATTAAAAGTTAAGAATTAAGTGCATAATTTTCAACAGTGACATGTATATGTACCTGTAATATTACATTTTCAGGGTACATATCCCAAATCTTTCTCTTCCGCACATCAATACCAACACCATTATGGCCTTCCATGTTGAGTATGTACACTAGCAATCCATTCCCACATCCAACATCGATAAAATGTTGAGATGTCTGATTGTAACTCTCCCATATAAGAAGTAAATAAGTTGCAATAGCTATGTCTTCGTACACAAATTTCACAGGATCTGTACATTCTGGCCAAATCTTTGGAATAAAATAAAGTTTTTTTTTAAGTTAATTTAATATTACAAAAAAAAAGATGTACTTTTACCTTAACTAGCTCTTTTCCATATTTTGTCTTCAATTCATTATACTTTATATAATACTTGTTGTTGTCAACTAATCGCAAAGATTCATTGCATATATTTTGCCTTAGTTTATCACTATTTGCCTCTTGACCCCATCTTACAACTTGTTGCAAAACTACATCTTTTAACCATAAAGAAGATTTTGAATTACCTAGAATAAGAGAATCGTATAAAGCAAAAAATATCTTCTTAATAAAATTTTATAAAAATGTATAGTTAAAAAAAGTTAAAAAGCTTACCAGATTTTGAATTTAAAATTATTTTTCCATTATTCCAAGTAAAACTGTATGGAAAGCTGGGACATAAATTTTGCTTTGATTCAATGCATGTTATATCATAAAACATAACTTTAAAATTTGCTTCATCCAAAACAATTATCTGATATGCATGATTGTCTTCAAATATTTTAGGCAGTAGTTCTATTAATATTAATTCTACTGTATTAGTTATGTTATTGCTGGAGCAATTTAGGCTAGACACGACATTTTCGAAAAACACTTCTGGTTTACAATTCACATCAAGTTTTAAGTCTTGCAGACATGTATGCAAATTACTTAAACTGACTCTGCACTTAGATTTTAGCAAAGTTTTACACCCCCATAATCTTTTATTAACAATGTGAGGCTTCGTGATAAGAATATTAATAGAATCCCAAAATGATTGATCAGTTAAACTTGTGTTATCCTCAATTTCCTCCATTATTTATGATATTATTGAGAACGATGCTTTGAATTAGAACATATTACTTGTTTAAGCAATATTGTTATTATAATTTTCAAAGTTTGGATGCAATATTAAGGTTCTTACAAATATTTATTTACAGAAGTATTCTATTCTATGTATGATGAAATGGAAAAGGTTTACAGAATATAGTAACGTGGTAATTCTGTTAACCACATAGGTACTTCATAGTTTATGCCGAAAAATGAAAATCCGAAATCCGAATTGGCAATTGGCATTTGGTTTTGGCACTTTCCAGATTCCAGTCAAAGAGAATGTAATCACTTCGTTTTATTTCCAGTCTCCAGAGTCCAGACTCCAGACTCCAGAGTCCTCAGTCCAGTGGGCAGTGACCAGTCTCCAGTTTGTATTCAAATGTCAAAACTCAAAAGTCAAAACTGACGTGTCACGTGACACGGTGACTTTGAGTCGTTTGTCGCAATAACAATAATTATTATTGACGGGTTATGTTACCAGATGTATAAAATAAATGTTACCCTTTTGATTTGACTAGATAGCAAATTAATGTAAATACTTGTTTTATTTTAACAGGGTTCATAGATTTGACAATTAACGTGTAATTTATATTGGTATATTTATGTAGGTATGTTATAACATTCGGCAGAATAGAATGACTTATAAAACAAATTCACACAGAAAATATTATAAACAGAATCTATTACTCTATGTTGAATGGGATAACATAATGATTAATTGCAAATGGAAAAAGATTTTTCAGGCTACTGAACAGTGAACATATTTTTACATTAGTTTAATAAACTGTTTGTGGTAGGTACTTGCTAAGGAGCATTGACTTATCAATTATCATAACAAAAAATGACAAAACACACTTGTCAATGTCAATGTTGGGTTTTTGGTGATTTATTTTTATAAATTTTAAATTTTAAATTAACATTTCGTATAAGCCTGGCTTATAATTAAACATTCCGTAACATAAGATATATTCGTAGTTCATGTAGGTAATGTCATACACTGAATTAGAGCATGGATATCAAGGCTTGCGGCAAGCTACACAACCGCAGTTTTATGTTGGTGATGACGGAAATCTTGTCCCTATAAGATCACCCGTGAGTACTGTATATTACGATGATGGAAAATTAGAAACGCATCAAAAAATCATCAAATGATAATAATTAGTTAAAAAAACTACTTTTTATATAAAATTATTGCAGACTATTTATGTCCTAAAGATAACTGTATTTGTATTTCAAAGCTAAGCGATTAAAAAATACGTTTCATTACCACAAAACATGATTTCGTCTAGCTTGTTATGTCACTTTTGCTCTATGTTGACATGTTAAACATTGTTCTTGAGTATATATTTAATGTAAACTGATAAGGAAGCTAAGTCTATAAAATATGTACTATAAATTATGGCTACATGTTCACTTTATCATTAATAAAATGAGGAGTGGGGAGTGCATGCAAACAAACAAATGGATCTTATGACAATGACAAGTGAGGTAATGTGCTAATTTGTGACAATCTTCAATGGTTATCATCTCCACTATTCTACAGTGGGCAACCAATAATATTCATTTAACTTATCATTCAAATAATTAGATTAGATATCAGTGATATATTTATATGTTATGGAGTGGCAGTGGCTTAAGGATTGGTGGCGTTTAAAACGCTGGAGAAATAAGAAAACAAAAGAATTTAATGATGATGACTTTTGTTATTGTGATGAATGTCTTCCTGATGTGAGCATACATTTAATTATTTATACCTATTGTATAGTGACTTTGTCATACCTCAATCATTAAATTTTAGTTTTTATAATATACTCTTTTACTTTGTTAGGTTATTATTTATGATTTTAATTTGTTAACATTCAAGAATAAGTGTTGGTAAATAAAAGACAATTTATAATTTATATATACCTTAGTAGGTCTTATAAATTTCATATAGGAACAAAACACATTATTGTCGTTGCCAATATTATTTTAACCAGTTTTTGTAAACAACTACAAATACTTTTGTTTTTGTTGTTCTGCCAATAATAATTCTTTCTACTTTAAAGTATATATAGTATAGTTTCTCGATTAAGATATTGTTTTATAAAGAGTTGAAAAATAATACTATCTTTTCTTTCGAAGCAAGCATAGATTTTATAATTGTTGGCACAAACCCAGCTAAAACTTATAAAAGAAATATAATGAGTCATTCACCAACATAGTATTGTATCTTATCTTTTTCTTACACAAAATATACAAGTGGCCCTGATGTATTAAATTTTAATAGAAAAATCGCTGTTATCTTAAAATTCCACTTAAAAAGTAAGCAGTTATTATGCTTGTGTTTTGTTTCTGCTCATTAATTATACAGACTTATTCAATATAATTTATGCTTTTATGTAATAAATGCTTTTACAAAAATAAAAAAATATATATTCAAATGAAAGTGTTTTGTGCAACTTTTTATACATACAATCCATTTTGTAAATAAGAATTACACATAGTTGCTATATTCAAGCAAAAAAGAGGAATATTTTTGTTACGGTAATAGTCAATGCACATATATTTGAAATTTATGTATATACTATATGCTACTTTCATTAATTAATTATTAACTTACCTGTTCCAATTTTGTTTTTAAATTACGTTAACCACAATCAAATTTCATTTCTTAGTCCATACTGTACTGATTAATTTTGAATTTAAATTAATTCCGGGTTTTACTCTAAAATTTTACAGACAAGTTTAAAAATAACCAGAGAATATTTAATCAAACTAATTTCTTCTTTAAAATAATGAAATGCTTCTGTTTTGTGTTTCTTATTATTTTAACATACAGGTACATGTACAATATTGTTTAAGGAGATTTATAATTTTTGTAATTTATTTCTCAATTAATACTATTTGGCCCATTCTTGTGTGTTATATTATCTCTATAAAATTTATTACTTTGTATTTATAATAACTGCTATTTTATATTTTATTTCTGTTTTCTGATTAGCAGTGGTATTTTCAATAATATTCTGAGTTAATACTGACGTCCAATAATTTTAACAAGGGACGTATAAAATATTATATATTCTGTTAAGATTAAAGCCAAGTATGTATTAGTATACCTATATAGTTGTATTAGTATATTAAGACGTTAAAACGTTGAAAATTAAAGCGCCACTGATACGCAAGTGTTTCTAAGCTTTGTGTTTGTAGTTATTACGTTACGGGATAGCGCGGGCCTTATGACGCAAGACTCATTTTTTATGAGCAATATTTTTTTTCTGTTTTATAATTATTTACGGTAATTATTCCAATTGTTATTCCAATATAAATGTGCAAAATTTTATAAGGCGAAACTTCGCCAACAAATACATGATGTCCATATGGACATGAGGGATATCCCTGAAATCATTAAATATGATGCAACCTTGTAAAATATAAACTCATTTTAGTTTGAATCATGCGTATTGCGATCCTGATATTGATCTGTAATGCACTAGGAACGGACCGCTAGTCTGGATCGAGCTCCTCAGAAAAATATAAAGTTTTTGGTAAATTCCGGATATAAACAACACTAACTTATAAACATAAAATGCCGTTAGAATTAAATGTGAAAAGAAAACTGACAATAAATTCAGATCGAGTAAAGTGTGTGGATCAGCACCCAAAGGAACCATGGATTACTTGTGCATTGTACAGTGGTGAAGTTTACATTTGGAACTACGAGACACGCACTCAAATTAAGAAACTAACAGTCTGCAATTTACCAGTCAGAACAGCAAAGTTTGTATCCAGAAAAAATTGGCTTATTACTGGTTCCGATGATATGCAAATTTGCGTTTTTAACTATAATGTGCTGGAGAAAATTCATCACTTCAAAGCTCATTCAGATTACATTAGATGTATCGCTGTTCATCCATCCCAATCAATTATATTAAGCTGTGGAGACGATAAACTGATCAAGATGTGGAACTGGGACTCCAAGTGGGCTTGTCAACAAGTTTTCAAGGGTCACACTCATTATGTCATGCAAATAGTGTTAAATCCTAATGATACTGAAACATTCGCGAGTGCTAGTCTTGATGGGACGGTAAAAGTATGGCAGTTGAAGTATGGTATCCCTAATTTCTCGCTAAAGGGTCACGAGAAGGGGATAAATTGTGTAGATTATTATCATGGTTCAGATAAACCTTACCTTGTTACTGGTTCAGATGATTGCCAGATAAAAATATGGGATTACCAAAACAAAGTATGTATACAAACACTGAAAAGCCATACACAAAATATATCAGCAGTGG
>JADANM010001810.1:7744201-7774010 GCA_026213755.1 Eurema hecabe
TAGTAAGTTTGCAGCCAGATGTTCCGGCTTTCACTTAAGCTCCTGTCAATAAAAACGTAATTGTTGCTACCTTATGTGGGTTTGAAATCGCTGTTTGATTTCTGCAATCGTGACTCATATCACGGTAATGGTTCAATATGCATATGTTGGGCAGGTGAGAGCCGTGGGCTTCGTTCATTGAGATTCAGCACGACATGGACCAAACTCTGCCTTATCCGGTCACCTCATAATGTCTCTATTGTTTACCAGAATGGCATATCCACGAATATTTTGTATCATGCATCATACCTTTTAATATACGCTTTGTTAAATTTTATTTTATCACAGTTTAATGTTGGATGACCTAATGATGACTAGCTGCCGAATTCGTCACGTTTCTTATTAAATTTTACAATGCGATTGTTTGGGCGGTATCATGCTAAGCCTATGTATTTTTGGCAATAGTGAATCGGACAATGTTGGCAGACGGCTATTGCGTCAGGTTTACGGTAATTTCACGGCTGGTGCCTTTGGGTTTCCTAGTGGTGGAAAAGTGAAGTGCAAAGTTTCGGCGAGGCGTCGCAGCGCGGCCGAGCGTGGAGGCGCGGGGTCGTCGCCTCCGCGCCGCGCCGCCACCGCCACCTACCAGCGCTCTTGCGCTCTTGCGCTCTTGCCTGTTGCTGCCTCGTCGCACTTCTATTGCTCCTCCACTTATCCACTAATAGCCTATTCTAATCGTATGCCATCTCTTTAAAACATTGATATATTATATGCAAAAGCATACAACATTGTCTCATTGACAATATTCTCCATAATTTACTGCGCATTAGATTTTTGGCCACATTTTTGGCCTTGAATTTAAGATGCCCACAGCCAATAATATTTTAAATGCGTTTAAAATGTGCAATTTATGAAACATTCGACTCGATTTACTGGCGAAGATTATCATTGGCTTTCGGATTCTGGAGGTTTCTGCGAATGGCGTTAGCGGGCATGAAGAAGAGGGCGCGTTGCGCGAGCGTCGGAGGGGCGGCGCGCGGGGTGCTCTCGGGCTCCGGGCTCGCCGCGCGCCAGTCCCCGAGACACCGGCTGTGCGAGCGGCCACCGCGAGCTTTACCCCCGCCGACCGTGCTATATCACTATACGCTATATACCTGCCCGCCTAGCACCAGCTTTGAACCTCTCGGCTGCACACATGTGAGTTCATATACCGATTCAGCCGGTCCGCCCCCGCGCCGCGGCTCCGGAGCGACGTGCCGGCCGGCTTCTAATATAACCTCTATGCTGGTGTATTTCTGAAAGGAAAGGAGTGCTCCGTGGCTTATGATTGGCAAATTATAGTGATTGTGTCTATTGGATCATCGGTATTTCAAAAATGCACCACATTGCTTTTTTTACTAATGCAAAAGTATTAATAAGCTTATAATAAGGGAGATTTAATATTGATGATTGTAAGTTTTATTTTATTATAAAAAAAAAAAATCCGAAAGTTTTGTATACCTACATACTGTAAATAATTTAACATGCGTGTATTTTGTAGCCCTATAAGAAGCCTACAAAGTGTGGTTTGGGGTGTGCATGCACAAAAACTTGTTCGATAAAATCGATCGGTCGTTACCGGCGAGTGATAGATTAGAACTAATAGAAAATGATGGTTATGGTTTTCAATTGGTGTTTCAATTAGACTAATTAATCCGGTGGTCGATGTGGCTGCGGCACGCGAGCGGGGGTCTTCGAACCTGCACCGTGGAAATGGGATTATTATACGTTCTTTTGCGCTCGTTCTAGTCAGCAATATTACTGAGTTACAGCGACGTGCTGATACTTAAAATCTTTCTATCAAATTATCTTCGAACCTTTTAAACTTATTCATAGGATAATAGTGAAAGTTCAGGTTTAGTATGTATTTATATTAATCTATTGTTATACATATAGTACTGTTAGTTTTCATATGATTAATGTTGTTATGAAAGGCCTGCACCGAACGGATTTGCCAAAAAATTCACCGCACCAATTTATTGGTGTTGATAACTTAATCTGCTGCAATACTAAGTCATAAATTCTTTTATATTTGTATCATTCTTATTTTTAGAACGGCATTTTCATACATAAAAGGAAAATTGATTATTTGTTATGAGAAATGATATTCAATTTACAGTAACATAATTGCTTTTGAATCATACCCGCACCTGACATAAATTATGTTTAATATAATTATGATAATAGAAAAAAAACAACTTCTTAATATTTAAATTTACTATAATTTCATAGAACAGTAATTTACTGTTACGTTTTTTTAAGTAACGAATGTATAAATAGGCTGCAGTTACCGCTATGATAATTACCTTTATCTGACGGTCGGTACCATCTTATTATGTACATAAATATTTGCTGAACTTTTATTCACACTTTCATAGATAACTAGGATATAAAACTGATATAAAATAATAATGAATATTTACAAGATATTAAGCCTATGTTTGATTAAACAACTGTTGTAGAAATGCATCTTTAATTATCTCTCGCTTCAAAGTTGGTAGACGACGAAGAATGTATAAAGTATCTGTTAAAGCCTGTATTACCCTTTCAATAACTTATTACGGAGCCTGTAAAATATACGTTCAAGAAAGTTATCTTGTTAAACACCAGTTATCTTGTTAAAGTTATTGGGTTCGCTCGTGTCTCGTAAGTTACGTTTTATGAGGGCTCACTATAATATTTTGTTGGTAATAACTAAGAACGAAGGAGACGTTGTAGCTTCTAGTTTAACAGTACATCAGTGAAACGAAAATAACTTTTGAAGCTCTACTCCGAACACAATCGACGATTTTGACTAGTTTCGAGCAACTTCAAATACAATTAATAACTTTTTGTTTATGTTTCGACGACAAGAGTATGTACTGATGTTAAATACGATTCTTATAAGAGTTGCTTCCATAACTCTGTAAACGGTATCAAAAATTTTCGTTAACGGCGACGATTACATGCAAAGTAGAGCTTCTAAAGACGTCGGATAGTTCGGATTTGTATAAATTCCTATTTCTCGTTGCAAAGTAATAAATAAAACTCAAGACAGGCAATATGTGGCCATAAAATGTATCTACAAGACAAACAGTTTTAATTCAACGTTATAGTGATTTTACAAAGCGATTTCTCGTAACACAATCCCTCTTCCATCATTTAGATTTGCAGGCGATTCAAATGCGGCACAGATTCAGTCGCTCAGTAAGATTTATATGGTTTCTATTTACCGAGCAAGCGATACATAATGCATGTCTCATTGAAACGTCGCGTCGGCCACCAGTGTGCGATGATGTGGTCGTTAGCGGCCGAAATGTGTCCGCCGCAGATAGATTGTCCAACATCCAATGTTTCCCATCAATCTAAGCGAGTTTACAATCTTTTGTCTTCGACGATGAAACGATTTGAACAATTTATGATATCGACGCGAATTGGGGTGATTGTTCATGTTACGTCTAACTAGATTAGTATTAACATTAAAAAAAAATAACTACTTGGTTAAGTAAGTTATATAATGTAAAACAATAACAGTTGGTAAATAGTACTTTAAATGTTAGGTACGAATAAATTTCAAAGTCACTACTTTTTGCCTTAAATTTGTTTTCATACAATAATATATAGAGGGTATCATGTTCGAATATCTTAGGAAAAAGTTTAAAACACTTAAGTTATCATGAAAATAATGTTTTATAATGTAAAACGTTAATAAAAATAAAGTTTTAAACGCATATACACGATATAGTACTGTTCTGAAAACAGCTCGCTTGCTCACATGCCATTCGGAATTTCAGCAAAAACGCCTTAGTCATCGATGAATCAAACACCAACAGTATCGTAAAAATTCGCGAGCCTCACTCGCAGCACGGCTCATTAAAGTGTTACAGTGAGGGCTTTACAATATCATTGTTTTAACTTTTCTATTTGCATATCAGATCTATTACAGCTATTGTTTAGGCTATCTACGCTCTAATCTGGCTGTGTGCGGTAAACACAGCGTATGTGGACTAGATTTCCCAGACTATTACCGTTCGTGTCGTCATTAAAAACAGTTGCGCGAAGAATGCTCTGGAGGTTTTAAAAGAACAATTTGGTAAGCGAGCACGAGAGCGACGCTCCCGCGCCGGCCGGCTCTGATGAGAAATCGTTGTAATTCCGCTATTCAACGCTACGGTACTTCGTTAAATCGCCGACTTCGGTAGTTAACGTGTTTTGTTTAACACACTCAATTAATCATTCGCTTATTGTCTAAATGCAATATGACTATCTTTTTACTGAACATAAATGCGAGGAGAAATCTTATTCTTTTATGCTTCTGAAATCGCATGTTTAAGCAGCTGTTGTTATTAAACCCATTTAGCTCGGTTTCTCATAATTTCGTCCACAAGTGTCTGCTTACGTCAAATATGTTGATATCATTTTGATAGTGATAATATTTGACAGGACATGTGCAAGACACATTGTGTGAGATTGAATCTTGCGTGTATGATTTAGAGTGTGTTTTGTTTTGTTGTGGGAGGGTGATGTCATGGCCAGCTGTAGGGCGCATGACGTCACGTCCGCGCGGGCGTTCACCCTCGCAACCCTCAGGCGATACCTACCCAGTCGCTACAGACTATAGTACCATGAATAAGTTATATTATGACCTGACGCCGCGTTCCGACCTGGGGCAACCTGCTATTCATCCTGAAATCGTGTTATGACTGAAACTGAATTATGAATAGGTGAATGGCTTCGGTCTTCCCTCCGCTTTTATTAAATATTTCAGTACGTCTAGGCACTGCTACACAATACCCTATATTAAATTCATTTATGAACTCTCTCAGGACTTAGACGCTGAGGTTTGAGTATGAATTCCGAAAGAAGAAAGTCGAAAATATAAAAACAAATGAATATTGCATAAAGGAATTCAAATAACCTGTATTTACTAACAATGTGTATCGAAAAACTACTCGGGTACAAATGTATTGTTTCACATATATGTTAGATTGTTTTGCCCTTTATATTATTACTTCCAAACCTAAATGTCACGAAGATATCATAATTTGTGGCATTACTTTAATTCCAGTTGACACACACGCCATGTTCCCTATTTTTCCACCCTCTCTACCTTTACCGTATTTCTCGTGGGAATTCTCGAGGCATTAATAAATGCAAAAATCCATGTCGCTTAATATAAATAATTATAAATATACCTTATTCTGTAAAGCGTGTTAAAATGATTGCTCGCCGTGGTCGCTTAGCAAAAACATTAATGTATACTTTCGTTTAAGTATTTCTAATATCGTATAAATGATTGGAAATAGTTATTAGCGCAACTATTATCGTGTTTATCTCAATTTCTCCAATAGCGCATCTCGGTTGCGCGGGCGCAGCGTCGCTCACGTGCTCTCGTTGGCTTTCGAACGGCACGCGAGCCCGCCCCACATCCCTCTAACATACTATAATATCATACACAATAGATCATACTTATAATTAAGACGCTTTCGTTTTGTTTTCACTGCTTCATGCACTTTCCTTTTTGGCGATTTGTAGAGCGCTCGTTAATTTTACATGCTAATATGATTTTGTAACTACAGACAGTTATGCTTTTATTACCTTGGAAAATTTCATATTTTTAACTGTTTCAGATGGTATTTTATTATTGTAAGGTTTATTTAGAAAGTTAAGTCGCAAAAATCGTAAAATATATTGAGTAGTTATAATGCAAGGTAAAATAAAGAGGTTAATATAAACGCTAGTCACGTGCCGCGGTCCCCAAGTCAGGGTAAACTCTATTTAGATTCATTATTATACGTCACACCCCCTACGCCATACAATTTTATTGAGAATTTTTATTTGACAGCTAACACTGCAAGTTACGCGAACTATGAATACGTTAGTGTTTTGTTTTTAAATTGGATAAAAACAATTCAATTTTACTTTTATAATTACGCTCAAACGTTTTCTTTAAGTAAGACGTATCATAAGAAATTAAACAGATAACTATTTTATTTTATTACTTATTAAGTACCTATCGGGTTTTAAATACCCAATTACGGTTTTACTGTTGATGATGATGGAGCTTTTTCCTAGAACGAGATATTAAAATGTGTTTCTTCAAGTTTAACCAATGTTTATGGTTGTGGCCAGTCATCGCTGTTATTACCAACCTAAATACCGCAATCATGGATGTAAAAACTGCAAACGAAACGAATATTTTTTATTCTGTGTAGTTGTCGGTGCAAAAAGGAAATTGGTATAAAGACTGGAAATATAAATGGTCGTAGGTACTCTATAAAGTTTGTTTGAATCTTACTACAAAGGTATACAGACATATTATGTTTGGTATAGTATTTGTGTAATATATTTTTTTTTGTCTGCAGAGTCGAGCTATTAACGCCGTAATCGAATTCATTCATTTAATCTATAATTTTTTCCTCGACTCTATCCAGTTTCTAAAGCTATTATTTTTTCATTGTCTGTATCGAGCGACGCGGACGTAAGTACGTAAGTGACTAATGGTGTGCGGTCGAGTCGAATCGTGAGAGCTAAGAATCTCAGAATTGCAGATAATAACTATATAACTGTGTTATAGACCGATGTAATTTTCTTTCATAAATATATTTTATCATTGCTAAAGCTAACGCTTATTTCCTGTTACGGCCCGAGATCGAGAACACTGGCAGTTTTAATTATATCCTGTGTGTTACACATAAACATTGTCTTGTAACGTTCTCGCGATGTGCGAGCCGTTCGTTATATAATGTTGGATGTTTATGAGAGATTGGAAGTAAAGCTAAACAAGTCGGTAACGATGTAATTCGGTAAAAATAGTTACACGTGCCTTAACCGCGGGCCGGCGGGCCCTTTACCGATTGCTCTCGTTACAAACAAATCACAGCGCTTTCTTATCTACTTGTAAAGTGAATCACTCACGATGCTAAGTAAAGTTACAGTTAACTAAATAAACAACATTTAATACATTTCTTTTCCATTCACGTACTTGTGCCGATTGGGTCACCTTTTAAAAGTTTGGTACAGTAGGATTTTCATGTTCAAATTTATTTATTAAATAAAAAGTAAGTAAAGTAAACAGCCAAATAAAAATGATGTCACTCGACTGAACACTTGGTTAATTAATTTTTGTAATTAACGGGTTCATTATTACCTCGTTACCACTAAAAGTATCGTTTCGTGTCTGAGCAATTATGAATAATAATACAGACATTCATGTCGCAGCGTTATAAAAAGTATAGTGAAGGTAGAGGTGTCATAGTGTATGGGGCGTGTTGCTCGCTCGTACTCTTCATAATTATTTACATTTCGTGCACAGGAGCGGCTTGATTTACTGCGCCATTCCGACATCTGACGGGAGGTTTTAAATTAGTGCCATGTCGTATGTTGCCGTGTATTTTATTTTCTCATATGCACGCCTGCCCTCCACCACTTCGCTCAGACTCATTTCTATCGTCATGGACTATTTATAAATGTTGCTTAGACATTTGACTTGCCATCCAGCTCGCAGTAACATCATCGACTAATTCAAATGTACGTGTTTCCCAAAGCTTACCGCGAAGACGAAAAACATGCATCGCGTTTCTTCAATTTGGCTATTTGTATCACACGCTATTCAAGGAAATAGGATGACAAGATTAACGGTAATATGCTGTCACGTCGTTACTTCAAAGATACAATTATCGTCTATCTGCAATGGTATATTTCACTACATACATATTCTTTAACTTAACATAATTAATCTATTGAATAAAAGAAGTGATGATTGTTGTTTTCATTTATTCATTAACTTATAAGTACATATTTTAATCAAAATGAAATCTTTTAATGGGAATTGAGATTGAATAGTCTGATAGCAGATTCCACAATTAATTAGTCGTCGGTTTAAGCGTTGAACTAGTGCGCTGAGGTCGTTAGCACTGATAATTATCATGTGCAATACTAACACGATTTGTGGATAACGCGATGACATCAACCCGTCTGTGTCACTTTATTATTATGCTAGATGGGTCTCCGTCGATGTCTATGTCCATATTGTTTCAAATGATGCCAAGACCGAGTGGCGAAACGAAGACCTCACGGAAGATTTGATTTTCACTTGAATTTTACTTCTATTTTGCGTGCCTTAGCTGTGGATTTTTTTTTATATAATATGAAGAGAGGAGACGAGCTGGACGCAATCCTGATGGTAAGAGTAACGCCAGCCCATAGCCGATGCAGTGCTACCCGGAACTTTGCTATAAAGCCTAACTCCGGGCAGGGGTGCACTACAACGACGCTCCCCACTTTGAGTCATCGGATGTTGAGACTCATTGGCCCAGTAATTACGCTGGCTACAGTGCCCTTCAGACCGGAGCACAGTGACATTTTCACATCACTGTTCAGGCGGTAGAATGTCTGGCACTGTGGGGGTACCCACCCAGTCGGTCTTCTGCGAAAGAGACCTACCCCCGGTAAGATATGGTGAGATAATAAACAGTGTGGAGACTTATTATCGCTCGTGAGAGAATGACAAGAGAGTCCGACCTAAACGTGGTGTAACATTAGTTGGTTGTAGTCTGTATTGGACTGCCTAAATAAATCCCTCTCCTGAGGATTACGCTGAATCCGTAAAAGGGTAGCCTCCGGTTTTCTTTTCTTTCTAGAACTCTCTAGATTTATCTCGTTATTCAGTTATTATTGGAGTTTAATATGTACGAAGTAGACACAAAGAATAACATTATTGAAACAATGATCGTGATTGATATAGCAGGCGGGTCTCAGGCGAGTCGCTGAGCGTGACTCATCTTAATGGCAGACATTGAATAGTTAGTTTTGGGCCCATACTTCTACTATTTTAACTATTTAAAAGTGTAGGTAAAATTCAATATCGCAAAATAAGGTGAACCAAAATATGTTGCACGTTGAATGTTATTGCCCCCTACTAGCATGAAGGTTAAAGATTTTGTTTAAATACATCCTGTGGCACTAAAAAATATATTTTGAAGTATTTTATATATCTTACTAATAAGGAATATGTATTAGACTTATTCTAACTAGATATACGCCTAAAATCAACATTTCCTACAGCAGGTACAGACGTTTATCGAAAATAGGTGCAACGCGCATCTTCGTACAAAATATGTAAAATCGAAATCCCTATTAAAACGGTTGTATTGCCAAAAACATAGACATAGTTGCAATAAAACATAGAAAATATACTCGAGATCTTTTAAACTTACATATGGGATAGAATTAATACAACGTCGTGATCTATGGATTTACTTCCAAGAACATTATACAGTCAAAAGTTGTAAGAGTGCAAGTGTCTTGCGAAAACTTTAATAAGAACAAATCTGACGCACTGCCTATTGTTGTCCCGACGGCAATACTTGCGTTTTTTGCAACAGCTGAAGGTCAGTCCCGTGATTGTAGTCTCGTCGCAGCGGGCCTGCTTGTGACTGAGAAGGAAATAGCCTTTTCGACCTGTTAGCTAATGAGGTCGGGCAATAGCGTAAGAAACCAAATAAAAACTCTGTCACTAGAGTGAATAAGCACTAATTGCTGGGAAAATCGAGTTATCTCCATTGTTTTATTTATATTTAATATTTTAAGTTATGTATTTTCCTAACTTAATGCAAATTTATCAGTTTTAAAGCAACAAACTGATCAGGATTATAACTATCTTCATTGTTTATTAAGACCTTTAAAAATTAGTATACTAATGTTTGTAATGAAAGCTATTGTATTGAATATTATTATCAGAAACTAAATCTTGTTTGCGGTGAGAGGGAGTTTCGAGAGTCGTGTTGTACTCATTGTGTATCTGCTCCTAAATGTCACGGGAATTTGTGAAGGGGTCTAAGCGATGATCTAAATGCCATTACGATTTATTACTGAAATTCCTGTTGTGAGATTTTGAGAGAGACCTTGGAAATATTCTTAACAACATTCAACTTGCATTTTTGGTATATATAGAAATTTACAAGCGCGCAGACTAAAAATTTATATTAGTAATACTTTGTCTTTATAATAACGCCTAAACAAAATAAACAAAATTATATACAAATTATCCCTAACAGTGGGTGTAAATGTGTGCATAGCGTATGTCTGCTGCATTCTAAATACAGCTCCAAGAATGGACGACAGACAGTACGCGAAGACACACTCAAGCCCATAATAGACGTGTCGGTACGCGGCATAGAATTAATTAAATACCACCGTATACATAGGTCAATAAATTCCATACGAGATTCAAGGAAAGCAATCGATATTCGCCTTCTAATCGGATCACAGCAAATTAGCAGTATGGCATGAAAGAAAAGAAGCAAATAAAAACGTTATGCGCTTTACAATTTACAGTAAAAGCCAGTTTAAGATTAATGGCGTCTGTATTAAAAGTTTCTCTTTTATCCTTACATGGTACAATTTACTGGTGCAGCGTACGTTATTAACAGTGTTGCGAATAACTACACCTACTCGTTGAAATAAATCGAGGTGTGGATAATACAATATTACCAATTACCGCACCCACACGCGTCGTGTGATTACAGCAACTAAATCAAATCTTTCAACGCTGATTAGACTTTCGACATTATAATAAAACCTTCTGTAAAACAATGAGTTACAAAACAGTGCTCCTTGTTTAATAGAATGGAACGATTTCGGAGATGTATCAATTTTTTAACTCCTACACATCGATTTATAATAGAACGGTATTAGTCAAATATCAACATTTTCAATCGTATTCGAGTTACGGTCGATTAAGATATAATTGTTAACTATTATTTCGAATTCATTCGATCCTTACAATAATAGTCGATAATATTAAGGCCGAATGCAGAAAGGTGTGGTTATAAATAGAAATGCATGAGTTGCATGACCCAAACAGGTTACTATTGCAAGTCTGCCTACGCGATCGCCATCTTCCTGACCCAAGCCATTACCCTCGCTGATTCATTTTCAGCAACTACATTTCACCCACCTTTCTACTTATTGCGAAATGCTAATGCAAATATATGCCCACTAACATTTCTATAATGTGCATGTTTGTAGTTGGCGCATTTGAATAGGAAACATACTATAGACAGTCTCGACCGCAATTGACCAAGCAATTAATAGCTCGAATAACTAAGAGATGTTTCTGTAATTGGTAATGCTGTACTGGTTTGTTCTCACGTTCTTGTAGGTCGAGAAATTGCGAGTTCGGGGAAAGGAATGAGTATATCAAACTGTTTGAATTTTTCGTTCAATAAATCTATTAGTTATTTCTCGACTAACATCAAAATTTTTCAACTGTTTTTTTTTAATTTATGCAAAATGAACATTGTTTATCAAGTTATTACCCGACTGCCAAAGAAGGAGGGTAATGTTTTTCGAGTGTATGTAAGTATGTATGTCTTTTCCTTTGTGACCTCCTGTAGCCTAAACGGCTTGATGGATTTTGATGTATGAGGTATCGTTAGATTTGTCTTGATTACGGGAGTGTCATAGGATACATTTTATCCTAAAAGTCCCACGGGATAAAGACATAATTACTCTTTTTTTAGTGTGCAGTCGGGTATTTTGTTTTTTTAATAATTATTTTACAATTATTAATATGAACAGTTATATAATATACAATAATAATATCATATCTGAAAAAGGTTTAAATCTAAATGCAGATACAAAGAAAGGCTCCTCTTACAAGATTTTAAGATATTCAACATAATGATATAAGTAAAAGCAGCTTTTAAGCTCAGATTTAATTTCCGTGAACACAATGCTTGTTCGGCAATTCTGAATATGTTAAAAAACGATTTATTATTACTCGTTGTGCAGGTATTGGCAAAAGGCTCTTGTAAGAGTTGCGCAATTCCTCGCTAACCTTATATGGCTCACGGGAATATTTAATAAATGCGCTGAAGTAATCGTCGTCGACTTATACGATGTCGAACTTTACGGCGAATTTATGTAACTTTCCAAGACATAATAACGGTATTGTGTTGATTTTATAAATAAAAAGTGTAAAGCCCTTTTCACGTCCCGCCGATGCAGTATCAAGTAACAAGCATTTGAATAGCCCTAAAAAGCGCCCGGCTCGTAAAAGTTTCTTTGATGTATGCCTCATTAGTCATTACTAGCTCATTCGAGTCTTGTGAAATACTTGATATAGCATTAATTATCTCTAATTTAATTCATTTCAAAGTACGAAGTATTGTGCATTTTACAATTTAATCTAATTGGCTCGGTTTTAGTTAATATTTGAATGGTTTTGATTGATCAATTGAACAACAAGCAGGAGAGCATAGAGCATTGACCGCTCCATAATCTATGAATACTAGGATTCCAAAGACACTTACGACATTTCTCGCAAAACGTACAGAAATAAACACCCCACACTGCAACTAATACGGTAATTCCGTCAGTAAAGTACCAATGCACTTCGCAGCTGGAGATTTTGATACTATTTTCTTACATCTTTAGTCATATTTCAAATACAAATGTATATTGTACCTACACGATGTAATTGCCACGAGATAATGGTATCTCGTATGGACGAGTATTAACTATTTTAATTGATTTTCTTCAAAACAAAATCGTTGCAGAAAAAACTAGGCGTATTAGTAAAAAAACTTATAGTAAAATTCAATTACGTTCCATTAATGAGTATCTAATATGCGATGCGACGCCCATACGTTTAAATATTACTACATATATTAATTACCGCTCTCATCGCGCTTGATCATAGGATTTTGTGGTAATGATAAGTATCTATAATTAGTCTCCTTATAGCCGTGGAATGTAGTTAGGCTCAACAAAACCGAACTAGTTTTTGTTCACCGGTTAGCAATATGCAGTCTGGTGGGCAGATAAAAACTCGTTCGTGCAAACCCCACGCACGTTGTGTCTAACCTGAACACACTTTGTATCACTGCAATTTTGACTATTTCATTCAATAATTTACCACAATTATCCCAAATTGACAAGGTATCTACTATCTTAAATCAAAATTGATCTCTTAAATAAGAAAAAATAACTTTAAAGTATGTCTGCAATAATACACTAGTTATGTCTGACCGAACAGCGTTAATTGTAATAACCAAACGTAATTTTATTAAATTTCTTACGTTCTTTGTGTAGTGTTTTTATTACAATGTTCGATTTCTCTTGGCCTTCATCGCGCACTTATTCGTTTTCCATCACGCTACACACAAATTTCTAATAAATATTACGGTTACTCTGAAAAATTGTCTTAAAATTAATAAGTACCGAGCAGATGCATAGTGTTTTCAAATCATTAACGTTTTTAGAAAAATATATTATTTCAACGCGTGCACTTGGATCTTATAATGTTTTGAAAACAACTTTATATTCCCACGCTACTGCAGCTAGTCTATATATATCTACTCAATATTGGTTCCGATACTATTAATTTGAAAGTTGTTTTTTCCCGTGGTTGTGTTAGCTTAAACCCAGTTTAAATTTTTTGCATTTTTTTCGGATTAATACGATATAATAGCCTTATGTTATTCCAGAGAAACCTAACTTAAATTGTCATAATCTTTACCACTTTTTAATATTAGTGTTGATACAGAAAATAAACAAGCTAAGTAACAAATACAACCTCACTTATAAAACAAGTGTCACGTAGGTAGCCGTTCATAATAAATATTAATTTTCATGTTCTTGTGATTAGTTTGACCTCTTTTCAGGCGAGTTGATTCAGTGGCGAGTTAGTCACCTAATAAATTAATAATATAGCGTGACCTAAGCTCTTTATTTTGTCCTCAGAATTTATTATCATTGTTCATGTCATAACTCTAATATCAGATAATTTGTAGACCTACTGAACAGAGTATACGGTTTAGTCACAACGTTGAATCATCTACTGGGTTAAACCGTTTTGTTCGCGAGATTTCTTAACCGCTATCGTTGTTATCGTTACTCAACAGTCTATAAAATACATCGTTCATCTTACAGTACATCATTAAAATTATGTATGCTCCTCTCTTCCTTTATAAGGCGATTCGCTTCACCGCATCTCGTACCTGAAGTACTGTTTCAGTGGAGCGTGCTGCGTGGCACAAAGTAAAACAGATGTATGTTCAAGCACCATTTGATTTAAGACTTCATTATTTAAAACTCCTATGTAGTAACGATATTTATAGTTTACCTATGTCTATTAGTACAAGTAATTGTTTTATGGCGTCTTTTATATTAAGCTAATGGTGAGTTATAATTATTGCTTATTAACTGCAATTTTTAAATTGTTTATGTTAATGTAAATTAGAATGTTCTTAAATTAAAAAGAAATGTCATTTAGGTCCCACGTTTTCAAATTTTCAAAATTTGGTTTAAATAATATTTTCTACTTAGTAATATCAGTTTATTGCAGACTACATATTTACGGCTGCCTCTTGACCGACCTTAATATGTCAAAGGCCAGACTAAAACATTTATCACCGACTTTTTCACAAGCAAAATTCGAGTGTTCTTCACATTTCAAAAAGCTTGAATTTGTTTGACGTATTTTTTATTTATATTTGTTATTTCTACTTATATTTAGAGTAAGATTTGAGAGAGATGCTAAAGAAAATTTGAAATCACCAAATACAAAGCGAAAAGCTAACATTCCATTAATAAAGCCATTGAGTATGCTAAAATAATATGTAATGGTTAAATTCGCTTAACCCAAATGTGCGAAATCTTTCTCGAAGTGAAGCCGGCTTCTGAGAGTGTCATCAATCGAGGCAATCGTAAACACACCCGTATGCCGGTGGCGCTGATGAGTCAGACAATCGCAATGTGGGCTGTGGGCCATTGCACGGATGGATTAAGGTTGCCCTCTATTAAGAAATTTGCATGCTATACAATTTAAATACGCATGCAGTATGAAAAACGACAGTGTAATGCAATTACCTACTAGGAAGTATACCAGTGATAGAAGGAGATAATTGTACATCAGCTTGAAAGATTCGATGAATTTTATTAAAATTGATAACATCTCTATCAATTTTAATAAAATCTTTTCAATTTACATACATGAGTTCTGTAATATATAAGTATACTTATTACCGCTTAATTACAGTGATGATTGTAATAGTGATTATTGACTATTGTAATAATGGTTGTAATAGAACAATGTACAACCCTATTAACAGTAAGCCGAAAGCTGCGTAATGTATGATTGTATGTAAAGCAGGCGCCAGCGAACGCCGACGCGCAAAGGCACTGTGAAAACGTCGCGGGCCATCGTCGTGACCGACTTTCTGTATGCACCATTACCGAAAGTTCCACACTGCTTGCCTGCCTTTTAGCTGACACATTAGTCTTCGTTATTGCTTATATTTACTTCAAAATTTAAAAGTATCTTTATTCAACTAGCCTCCATATAGTAACACTTTTGTATCGTCATGGTGTTACAAAACATTTACCACCGTCAAGCTTTAAAAAGCGATAGTAAATAGGTGATTCATACAGACGTATTGGTTTAAGTAACATAACGTGCTTGTTATTTATAGCCCAGCTTCATTAGCTCTTATCAGTGATGCAAGTTATATAAGAACGACAATATATGTATAAGAAATGATGTTAAAGAAAAAGTACGTCCGGTTATGCGAACAGCTATAAGGTAAAGTTTGTAATGTAATTATTTACGCAAATGTGTTTTTGGTAGGTATATATTAATAACTTCATTCGGAGTTACGTACTTGCAAAACAACCCGGGATATTATTTTCAATTGTTAGATTCAGAAAAACTAAAATTTATTGTTTAAGTTGGAAGAGATAGACGCCAATTAAACGAGATTCTAATTAGGATAAGGTAACGAGTTTTTTGCTTTGAAGTTTCGTGAGGCATTGTTTTGTTTAGATATTATAGCCGTAATTAGTTTTAAAGCAAAGCCATCTTTCTCATCTTCGACAAGGATTGCTGTTCAGGGTACATGCACTTTTATCGGGCCTCGTTGCTCTTTTCCTCACGATTTATGTCGTGATGATTCCTTGGGTAGATTCACGACTCGATAACTTACCATCTGCTCGGCCTTTGATAAACCTGCAATAATGCTTCCTGCATTATATATTTTAGCTAATAAGAAATTATCTAACCTTTCCTTTCTTATAGAAATAAGGCTACAAACATGTATTTATAAAAGCCATATCAAAGTCAAAAAGTATCTTTTAAAGCAGTGTTTTATGGTAGATTAATGTTTTATGTTCGAGTCTGCATAAATAGCATATACCCTTGAACAAGCGTGGGAGGGAGACGCATATGTATTTTTAACCGTAGGAGGTCATTAACCGGGTATTCAATTTTAAGATTGCAACTTAGTCTCACGAGGAAGCTGTCTGATAAACGGTCATTGATTCGATTTTGAAGGGCCCGTATATCGTACTGAGCCAATTTAGATAAATTCGAATGCGTTTATATCCTGTCAATAAATTTCTGTAACAACTAAACAAATATGTGAAATATTCGAATATCTCCTAATAATGAATAAGGTTCGATCAATAAACGTGACGACAAATAGAAATGAACGATCGTGGCGTTAACCGTTCAACGATAAGCCGGCTGGATGATATATTCGGAAATTGTTATTTGCAATTGATTGGGTCCCGGTCGAGAGCCGTGCAAATTAAACTTAGCTCCACTGTTGACTAGCGAATGCGTCATGCAGACCCCTGATGCAATTTTCCTGTTAAATTTTAACGACATGATCTATTTTGTGTCCGCGTTGTACGTATTTCATTTTAAAGGACTCAAAATAATTCTTTAAAAACACCACCCTGTGTAATTAACTAAATATTATTTAAATATACAGAATCGATCCAAGCAACCTTCTATTTATATCTAATGTTCATTCAGATTCTCCAATTGATTAATGTTGATTATTCAACTATTCGCCATTCTAGATATCTAAGACGATAGTAAGTAAAAGCACAGATTCATAAAACTGACAATTACTGTTAATTAAACACAACCTCGCAATTTCTCTTCGTTTATTGCTCGCTTTTAAATTATATTTAACTTGGCTATAAATACGATAGTTTATAGTTAACTTTTCATTTAACGCTAACAATATTGTGGCCGCTATCTTATAATGCGGTAATAACAATACGACAGTAATGTTGTTTCTTGCGTTCAGAACACGATTGTCACCTGTCTTTTACAGTCCTGTATCAAGAATTATTATCAGTCCCAATTATAATATGAATTTGTACTTAAACTCCAATATTTTCACAATGATTGTTATTTTATTTTTAGGTATTTGTTTAAATAAAAAGCTTTTTTTAAATAGCTGTCTAATTTAGGAAGCTTAAATCTGTCCATATGGTAATATATTTTGTAAATGTGTGTGCAGCTGTGAATCTTATATGGTAAATTTGGAACAGAAATAAAGCAAATACGGACGACGTGAGGACTTGTGCACTTGTCAGATATTCGAGCTGTAAATCACATTAGAGGAACAGCATCTAAATGATATCATCAGAAGTTAACGTATCTGTTAGTTTTAGTTTAACTGATTAATGTACAATTTGCAATGTATAAATTTCCTATGTAATAAAATTAGACAATTTTTCTTCCGCGTAGTACTGATAACGGCGAATTTTGTGCTCGACAAGATATCACATAATCACTCAATATATTACACACGGCTGATAATATAATATTGCATTTTGTGAAAAGGGGACGAAGCGCGTGTGTGCATTCACATACCTTACTTTACTGTGTTGATATAGAGATTAATTTTGCAAGCCGTCAGATTAAGCCTGATACTGCGAATTGCGATAACGTTCTTCTTTCGTTGCAATTTGAATTGTATTTGTAAAGTTTCTATTTCAATTAGTATTACCGTTAAATAGAATTAAACTCAGTTACCAGATCAAAATAAAATTGTATGTAATACTAGATGCGTGATTTAAGACGTAAAGTTCATCCATGCTAAATTTGAACTCAACTGATTAATAATTCGACGAGCATAGCGCATGAGCAATTTTGATTTTGCGTTCTATACATGCTAACACATCATCTATGAGTCACCAAATCCTTTTGGAAAGTTGCAGCGTACGTTGCCTTTAGAACAATAGTATAAGTGTCGTTCAAACTATTTTGTAATAGGTGTTAATTCCCATCATTGTTCGCTTCCCGGAAAGTTTGCCGAATCGTGCCGTTTCTCATCTTTCATTCATTTTATTCTAGCGTCATTTAGGTCGATGTGCAAATATACTTTATACAAGCTTATGTTACAGTTAGTTGTTGCAACTTTTATCCAGTTTGATAAAGCTTTTGGTAAAAATGTATTCTAACATGCAGTGGACGAAACACTGTAGGAATATAAAGCGACGGATTCGCGACACGGCCGAGTCGGGACAAACAGTCTACCAATTAGGCGAGCCCAATCGCAGCTAGGATGGGCGCTTCGAGCGTTAATTAGAGATACTCCCGCCACTCCTGTGTTACTCTTTCGTGCTCTCTCACCCCACCGGCAACCAATTACCGGCCAACTGATGGATCAACGAGTCTCTAATAGTTCTCTCTACATTTTAACGACTTTACGATTCCACTAATCCTCTCATTGGACATATACATATTTACAACTGCAAGTTTTAGAAATTATTATACACCTATGTATAAAGTAAATTGTCGTTACGGTCATGCTGGTTCTGTTTGAAAAAGGTTGGTTCTGTTTGAAATATTTTTGTAGACGTCTTGAGTCTACGTCGCGACTGTCACGAGCGGGCTTAAGTGGCAGCGTTAAGTTTGTTTTCCTACGATAATGTATCCGTAAATACCGTCTAACCCTCTCACACCCGAGAAGCTTATTTGCGTATACATTTAATTAACACTTCACGTTTGAAGTGGAGCTGTGCCATATCGATTTGCCAGATACAGATCACAGATGTGTGATGTAATGTCCTGTTCACAGTTCACACAGTCGGAGTGCTCTGCTGTGGAGCAATAAACCGATTCATGTGTCGGCAGTGGTCGCTGCTACTGTTTGACCGCAACCGCCGTCGACTCCGTTTCCCGCTTTCACAACGATCGCTTTCTGTTTATATCAAACGACTTTATTAAATTGTTTTCTACTCTAAGCTTTGACTTTACTGGAATTTCATAACATATCTACTAACTCACGATATTGGAATCTAGCCATGAACTATAACTGTTCAATATAATAGCTATTATCATAATAGTATTATGATATGGAACGTGAGTAATACGGTGAACTATATCAAGTAAAATGTTTAATCATAAAGAGTTAGAATGAAAAGAGTGAGGCGGAATTACAGGGCTCTTGCACGTAGGAAATTTAATAGTACCGTCTGTATAGCCATGACGTGGTTGAATTTCACGTGCAGTTGAATCGCAGGTCGTACCTTTGAGTAAAGCAGGCACGGCGGCTGGGGGGGTCGCGACTCCCCATCCTGTCTCTTGCATGAGCGCGTGCCACGAGCCGGTGTAGTTTATATGCAGTTTTCAAGAGCCTTTTACTAAAGTAGATGAAAAGTCTACACGTACATACATTAACGAGAATTGAATTGAATTGCGCGCTAAGCTCTAGACGTAACATTGAAACTATAAGAGCATTTTAAAATAAATGCGCCGACTCGTTCATTAGTCATTAGTAATTGTGAGGAGAGAAAGTTAAATGTATATTTTTAACTAGAAACGTCTGATGAGTTACGTACGACGTAGATCGACATCGATCCTTGCAGTCGGGTCTGGAAACCCGCATCGGGCAAGATGAACTTGCTGGAAAATTGCACTTGATCCGTCTCCACCTGCCTCCCACCGCCTCCTCTTGATTTAATTTCGCTCCTACTATTGCCTATCTACGCGGTAATAGGGTTTACATGTAATATAATGATAGAACTATCGCATAGATAACGAGGATGAATACCGCTGTTAGGATTTCAACGCTGCGAAATTGCATGTTCGCTCGATAATAATTTATACAGGTACTTACATACTAAGAATTAGAAATTTGCTGTTCGAGACGGTACTGTTTAATAGAATGTATGAGTGTGAGATAGAATATAAAGCGTGATCTAGAATTCTTTATAGAAGAATTTATTTTTAATAATACTAAATATTATGATTTTAAGTTTATATGTAATTACCAATATGTACAAGGACAGTAATTTATGACATATTATTTTATCATACTTATATATTAATGCCAAAGTAATCCCAAGAGATAAAATTCTTATTAAAATGATGTTATGAAGACATTTGTTTTGATCTATAGAACGTCATTAATTATACGTTTTTCTATAAAAAACGGCAGGTGCGTAAGCTTAGTATGCTTTGCCGGGCCGTGGCCGTAATCTGTTTTTGTAGCGAGGAACAATGGCTGGCCAGTGGCTACGCATTCCATCATTGTATGACCGTTAGCCGAGCGGTAGTAATCGCCGCAATCATCTTCATTGCACCACTTACTAAACTTTTACTGTAACTCGCGCAGCTATTCCATGCATTTAAGAGCCTTGCGAGTGAGACATTATTATGTCGCGAAATATGCATCGTAGTATATGATATTTGCAACATTTAACTGTACTCAATATCAGAATATAAATCAGACAGAGTAATTACATCGTCCTGCACGAGTTTCAAATGTTACATATACCCGAAGTACATCGTTGTTAGGATAATCTATCAAAGTAGTAATTTTAGTGCTCTCTCGCCTAAAAGGTTTAAGAGCAGACAGGGCGCGGTTGGCGGGCAGCCAGACCAAACAGGGTAAAAAGCAAGGGCGGAGGCGACGACCGCGCCTCGAAATAACGGGCAAAGTCAAGGCGCACTGTCGAACACGCTGTCAAAATAACTCTTACAGTCCCATATCATGTTACACGACAGAACTCGGTACACCTAGACACACCTCAAACATAGGCGTGTCTAACTGTTGTCGTTTTGTAACCCACAGGTGTGTTCGTAATTAGCGCAAAACATCTTTATTGTCACAATTCGCAAACATTGTCACATTTATTAAATTGTTTCACTCGCGACAGTTGGCCCTGAAAGTGTGGCATGTCGTCAGCTACTCATTTATTTATTAATAACGTTATAATTGAAAATATTCCTCACTGACCTTCAGTTGTTTATATTAACCTAATTACTTGTTGACACGGTATCCCATATTTCACCAGCCGCAACATGATTACTAAAGTAATTGGACGGTGACGATACTTTTTTCGCCTATATGGTATTCTCGTCAAGCATAAGATTATAGTAAGTAACGGAATGGAATAAGTAAGGTGTTGCATTTGACGTGCACATATGCGGCACAATGGCTGAGTCACGGGCCGGCTCAACAAGGACATCCTCAGAGCGCCGTGGCAAATGGAAACATAAACATCGTTACTCCATATCCGACAACTCTATTCACCATTGTGCCGCAACAAATTGTCGACATAATGGACTTTGCAACACTTTGCCGCTAGATGACACACAGGATAATAACTGAGACGCTAAAGCATTTAGATAGACAATTGGGTGACTGCGTGTTTTATTGCAATCGTTGGAACTAGACGACGTTATACAACTAAGCTCTAACGAAATGATCAGACAACAGCCGAATTGTAGAACGAGTATTCATAATAGAAATATTTTAATATTACATCATACCAAGAATAAAAAAATTTGTTTAATCTATGTCCAAATGTTAAATTTCGGTAACGCGGCTATAGTCTCCCCTCGCAATAGTGATTAATGGTTCGAACGTTGTTGGGAGCAAATAATGACACGTGTGAAGGTCACAGAGCACACACTATAACACAGATCTATTGTTCTGTTTTAATAAACATGTTAGAAATTACTAGAAGCGAAATAAATTGGCTTAAGCCAAATAATGCATAAATTTTATTGAAAATCTGTGCGCAAAGCACAATCACATTACTCCTGTGCAAAAAGTAGTAATTATTAGGTTTTAAAATAATGAATAAATTAAACACATATTAAATTACTTAGGAAGATATCTTAGTGTGTGTTATTAATGAGCAAATGTTTGCAGATGACTTGAAGGCGGTGACGAAGCGTCTGATCGTGCAAGCAAAGAGGGCAGGCTCGGAAGACAATATCTCTATAATCGTGGTGTTCCTGAAGGACCCGCGCGAGATCGCCGCCCAAAACTACCCGCCCATGGACCTTGGGTATGTGCTCTCTCATATCTTACTTAATAAACAAACATTTTTTGGGAATCGTGAGTAATACTTGCAAAAAAAAACAATAGGTATAGTTTTATATGTATATCATCTTATTGAAATTCCAATAGCTATTTTGACGAAGTCGGTAAAAAATAACGAATATTTTATCTCAGCGATAATGTTCTTACCCGAAACTCGTTTTATTGATGACTTCATTTTATGACTAGAATGCAAATAAATTTTAATATTATCGACCTTGGTGTTTTTTTACAAGAAATGAAAAGGAAAGTAACCCCATGAACACATTTTATATAAGATAAAAGGTTATGAATAGATACAGATAACATTTTCCTATTAATAGTTTAAGTGCCTAGATAGATCAAAATTAGTTTACTCTTTGTGATTTTATCAGAGCTAATCTAATAGTCAATCTGTATTGAGATAGCTTCTTCCATCGCTAACTGCATTAGTCACGAGAATATTGCTGCCATATAGTTCAGAGTAGATTCATTCAGATCGTATCATATTTTTATTTTTTATTACTTACAGAAATAATGTTAGTCATTTATCACTGGAGTAAACTCATGTATTTTGTGAACTGGCTGCGCTGCGCCCCTCAGTTTCACTTGCTTACCCGTTAATAGGTACTTTAGTACTTTATAACTTCTTATAAATATATTTATAATAAACGGATTTAGTTCTTGATCAGATTGAGATAATATGAATGATATTTAAAAAGTAAGTCATTTTAGCAATGGTAAAGTTTCTTCAAAAAGTTGATATGAGCCTATTCTTTAATGAACTCGTAACTCGTAGGCTGGACAACGCGGTGGTGAACGCACCACCGTTCCCCGCGGATGGCGTGTGCAGCGCGCCCGTCGCAGAGGCGGCCGCCGTCGACAACGGCGTCTCCGACAGCGACAGTGAGGACCTCGGCCCGGAGACCGCGGTCGACGTCGACGCCGACGTGGACGCCGAAGCCGACGCTGACGCCGACGACGCTGACGTCGAGATGAGAAGCCACGAGCCAGCCGCGCCTACACCCCCGGCGCGTTCTGGTAAGTTCTGGAACATCATTATAACAATTAAATTATTTAGTGTTGATGATCACAAAACAAGCAATGGCGGATCCAGGGGATCATGGGGATCATAACCCTGAGCTGGTTCCAGGACAAGGAACCGTAATTGAACATAAATTTCCTTCCAAATATTGGACCCCCCCCCCTGGCGCCAAAGCTGGCTTCGCCACTGAAAACAACTGTCAATAAACAAAAATGTACATAAAATGCTGTGAGTTCAACACTCTAAATATGTAAGTGAGTCCCCGGTACCCGCCCATAAATTTCCTTTGCATCTTTGATATGCGACGTGTCCGCCGAGCATCGATGCTCTGTCTGTCTAAGTTTATTTTAGAATTTAGCTGCGTGAAGCTCGCAGTACGATTTTTTTTATTTTGTGTATATATTATACTTTAATATTAAACCAGTGATATTGTTGGGATTCACATTGTAAAAAAAATATCGTTACATATTACCTATCGAATTATGTATATGAGGGAAAGTGATGCGAAATTATGTAGATATTTCTGTGCCAGATCATAACTATTAAGCCTACCGAAATTTATATTCTTCTTTTTAATATGAAAAATTGTTGATATCCTCTTTGAATAAGGTAGCACTCCCTCGATGACAATAATAATTAATTTGTATTTTAAATGCATTAAATTAAATACTACATTGAAAGCATACTATTACAATTATATGAATAATTGATTCTTTTAAAGATACCAGTACCTATTAATTTTAAGGGTTCAAATTTGATTTTCTACATGTACCTATACATAGTTGTTTCTAGAGTGACTTACTACCTATTCTTATTTATATAAACTTAATTTTTTTATATACATATTTTCGTATCACTGTTTTTTGTATAAATGTATCCTCAATAAAATTTATAGCAAAACTAAAATTAACGAATAGTAGCGCCCTTATCAATTAGAAGAACGGACTTTTTGTTGGACTCGACACGGGTCACGGTCATTTATGACATTTTTTCTGAATGACTCTTAACTATTTGTTTAACGTTCGTATATTGAAAAAATTGTTTACACTTTGGGTCAATTAAATGTGCGATCTACGAAACCATTAATGCTTACAAACTAAACTGTTCTTGATAGAAAGTTGGTAGGTATAAATTATAAAAATGTGTTTAATATCTTAGTAAAGTTAATATTTAATTAAAGTATTCAGGGTTCCTGAATTGTATTTACAAGTTCCTTTAATTTAACGTACGTGACTACTTAACTTAATATCGGTTTAAAGTACATACTTGTATCTATCTGATAATAATTAATATTATTTTTATTATTTATAATGTAATAAAACATGACACACCCATTCATAAAGTAATCACGGTACTTTTTTTTAAATATTCAGGCAATGGCTAGATATAAAAAATAAATAAATACCTAGTGATGATTATTAAAATTATTGGACAATAAAATAAAGAAAAGTGATGTATTTATTAAAGAACTTTTGATTGCAAGTTGATGGAACCCGAATATTTTTTGATATCTAGTATCTATTGTACCCACAACGTGATATGAAGGTGCAATTTAGTCGCATTCCAGTACGATATACATAATAATATATTATCCGCACGAAATATATTACGCATTCCACGCCCAAGGCCCAAGGCCAATTTGATCTACGTGTCAGCAGGGAGATCAAAATACTTTTTTTTTTGATAAGTACTTACTCCATTTTGTCATTAAAATATTTTTAGGTATAAAATTCATCTACACATTAAAACATTATACTATATTTGCAAAAAACAACAAAAAGACTGGGAGAACATTTTCATTTAAAAAAGAATAAGCAGAAGGTAAAATCAATATGAATCTTAATCAATTACGATCATGTGTATATGACATTAAAGTATTAAGAGTACTTTATTCATATCTTTTGAAGATATGGTTTGTTATAATAAAATAATTTAAATATTAATGTGATTGAATCCCCTAAATATTTTAATAACGATTGCATGGGCAGTGAGTCACCCCTCTCCCCTACCCCGTCCCACCGGCTCTCCTCCTCGCGCCCGTCCGCCGCCGTCTCTCCGTCCCGCTCTCAGTCACTCATTGAACGCCCGTCGGTACTGTGCCGTTCTTGTAAATCTTCGCCGCCGCTACAGTTTTAAACGGACCATTGTCTTTATTCGAATACTTCGAATAATTTGAACAACAGTGTTGTTATTGTGCATTTTATCTGTTTGTGTTGATAAATTTGTTTCGGTATGTGATATTTAAAGTTCAGTATTTAGTATACAGATCTATATGTGGTTATTTTTGTGTTGATTCATGCCGAGCGGTGTTCTGGAAATAGAAATAGCTCGTTGGAAGTCGCATCCCTCTATCCTTGGTAAAAGGATTCCCGCAAAGGCTGAATATTGCCTATCGTACTTACGTCAGAAATTAATATTATATCCGGGCGTGTCTTGCCGACGGTCTCGAAATGGCGTCCGCTAAAGTTTCGCGATTCGCGAGTTTGAAATTTGCGACCAGTAAATATTGTTAACACGCGGCGCTCAGCCGTTATCTGTCACCGGTGTAAATTATGTACCTATAGTGTTATAATTTTCATATAATTTGAATACGATATTAAATGAAAAGTACATAGCTAAATTTTCGTGAGGGTGTGTCACCTGTTGATACGCAAGGGGTGTGCTTTGTCCTTGCATCACCTGGTGTTTTAGTGTGGAGCACGTTTGTATCATATTTTTCTTGTGTTATGCAGTGGAGGAAAGCCACGTCGACGGCAACTTGGTGGATAATGTAGCTGAGAGCGGTGAAGAGTCTGAGGACGAGTGGAATTATTACAAAGGCGAAAGCGAACGTGAACAAAATCCTAGTGAGGAAGCGGACGAGCCGCCGCGCTCTGAAACACCCTGCCAAGATAATGTAAGTTTGACATAATGATAATAATGTAGTTCATCTTTTGTTTTATTTATACATTAATACAAAATTTAAGAATAGGCTAATAAGTATTCTTAAAACAGTCTGATGCAATATTATATTTTGTTTTGTAAAATGTAAACTCATTGGATAACCATTATTGAAAGTTATAAGAAAAGAATAATATGCATTTATAATTCAACATAATATTATTTTGTTGCTAGTCTGGCCAGTGTAATTGATATGGAAACAAAAAACTTTAAAAGTACTCTTTTTATTTCTATAATTTGTGTTTTTCCTATGAATAATGTCCATTAGAATTTCATACATAATTTATGAGCATATTGTCCTTATATTTATCACAATGTTTGCATTTGAAGTTTTAAAGCTAGTAATAAATTTGGACTGACTAAATACAGTAGAAATAGACTTTCTTTTATACTATGCTTCAATTATCCTATTTAATATGGATTTAATTTTTTTTACAGTCAGCCTGGGAAAGTAGTTCAGTAGACATGAATAGTTCTCCATTAAATCCCGATGCCCCAGTTTTCATCCCGGGGAGTGTGGCGGGCTCTGATGTGCTTCTGGCAGAGTCTCCACGTAAACCCTTACCTATGGATGACATAGAGGTGCCAGATGTAAACCAATTTAAGACTGAGGCTGTGAGCTGTCCAGGAGAATTACAGGATCTGGATAATAGTGACCAGTTAAATGGCCATCACGTAAGTATTGTGCAATAATGTCATTACTATAACACTCATTAGTTACATCATATGCCTTCTTGAAATCCTGAATAAAGCATGAAATTGACATTGACTGTTAGTTACATTATATTAATAATTTTTACAATCATGTTTCAGAATATTTCTATGGAAGGTGTGACCGAGCACCTAAATGGCAATGATAAATGTCAAATGGACAGTCTTGGTTTTGGTTTTAATGTTGGCATTGAGTCTGACAAGAATAAGGAGTCAAGTATAATTCAAGATTTTGAAAGAATACAGAAAGACACAACAGACTTCTGCAATATACAGGTTAGTTACTAGCTAACAAAATAATTGATGAATTAATTCATTCATTTTTTTTTTGTGAGATGAAAAACTTAATATAAATTTTACCATTACAGGTATTCCAATCACACACTGAAACAAATCCATTTGGAACAGAAAGTAATGATGAACTTTTTGAGAGGCTAAAAAATAAAGAAAGAGATCCAATGAGTATGAGTTTTTATCAAGAAAAAGATGATGATACCTGTGAACGATTTAGTAAACTGGAACCACATGTTGATCTAAATTCAGTTCAACCACTGCCTGACAGTGATGATGAGGACATTCAACCTAATGGATTTTGTCAAAATGTGCATGATGATGATAAAGAAAACCTTAGTCCAGAGCAACATACTGACTTATTTACACAAATAAGCAATGACCCAGAGCCTAATAATGATATTATGAGATTTGATGAACGCCCAGATGTAATGGAGAACAATTATGTAGACAACATAGTAGATTCCAATGCAGAAGGTTATTCAAATAACGAATTCGAATGTAGCATACAGCAAAATAATGTTATACAAACAGATACACCAGAGTCACACAAATTACTTTTTGAACAAATACCAGAAATACCTGATGGAAAGAGTTCAGAACTAGGTTTCAACAATGAAGATTTATTAGATCCGTCCGAAAGTGAAAAAGATGTAAGAGTAATTACGCCACAAGATGATGAAATAGTTGATAGATTAGAAGACTCTCCTTATGGAGAAATGCTACCGAATGAAGTTGAATCAACAGTTATTGAACACAGAGATGTTGATAAGGATAATGAAATTATAACAGAAGTTGCATCTGAAAGTCAATTATCAGCTGAACTTCCAATAACACCAGAGCCACAAGAAAGTACAGAGTTAGAAGCTTCTGAGGAAATTGAAAAAAATACTATTGTGGATGTTCATCAAAATTCAGAGAATCGTCATGATCAATTTGATAATTATACTGAACAACTTATTAACACTGATATTGAGCATAGTAATGAAGCAAAGGAACATCATGGTACACCTCAAATAAATCTTGATTCAGATTCATTTGTAGCCCAAGGCATTTTATCAGAATCACAACAATTTACCTCACAATCACCATTCGGAAATGAGCTAGAGCATGATGCTCAATCACCATTACCTCAAGAGGTACTTCAGAGCGATGCCTCCTTACCACGCGACTCTCCTCTGCCAGAAGAGTTGGCTACGGCGGCGTCACCCTTACCAAAATCGCCTTTCCCTATTGAGCCAGAAGCAGAAAACTTAGATATAGGAGAGTCTCCCATACTCTCACAGTCTCCAATGCCCGTGGAGCCTACAATTCAAGTACATTCCCCAGTTCCATCTGAAAAACAAAGTGAAACTCCTCAGCCCGCAGAAATTCCATTACCTAGAGAATCACCAGCTCCATCTGAATCACCACTACCTACTCAATCTCCTCTTCCGGTAGAAGAGCCTATAGAGTCTGCCATACCGGTCGAAGAGTTAGAAGTGAGAGCATCTCCACACCCAACAGAAGAATCAGTTCCTGTAAAATCACCTCTCCCTTGTGAAGAATCAATACCCAGAGATTCGCCATTACATGTTGACGAGTCTCTACGACATTCACCATCTCCAGCGGTATCGCCCCTTCCAGTAGAATCACAAATTGAATCTCCATTGCTAACAGACCAGAAAGTGACTGAAGATTTATCTATAGAATCACCTGTACCTGAAGTGCAAAATGTATCATCAAATGATTATACTTCGTCGCCCATACCCGAATCACAATTTAAAATACAGGAACAAAATGAAATTATTAGTCAGTCAATTGTAACAGAAGAATTAATAAGAAAAGAGTCGCCATTGCCATTAGATTCTGAGCCTGCAGTCTGTGACTTTGAAGTTCCGGTTGAAATAAATCAACAATTAAAATCACCTTTGCAAACAGATTCAATTAAATCAGACACTTCACCAGTGCCTTCACCGATCCCAGCGGACAGCACTCCATTAGCGACAGGTGATCTTATTTCTACGACACTTAGTGATTCAAGAGTGACACCTGAAGTTCCACAAATCGACTCGAACGAGGACACATTAAAGGAGAATGCACCGACCCCTGACATTGTGGCGGAACACGCACGCTCAGATCTCGTTACCGATATTGACATCGGCATCCCTGAGTCCCGAGCGCAGGAAATTTGCGTACCAGTATCGAGTGAGATACAACAGGAAGAGGAAGTTCGGCCGGCCGGAACTCCACCTCCGACGCCAGCCGTCGAGCCGGAACAAACTCCTTTAAGTGACGCACCGATAGCGGCGCCCGCCGCCGCAGTGGCCGGCGCAGCCGTAGCCGCCGCCGCCGTCGCTGCTGTGGCAGCCACCTCTGCAGCGGCTAAACCGAAAACGCCCGCAAAGAAGTCTCCCACTACGCCCACGCCTAGAGCTACGAAAACCGCACCCAAAGCGACGGCATCGCCGCGGCCCACAGCGGCGAAAACTCCCAGTTCAGCATCTAAGTCTGCCCCGCTCGCCGCTAGAGCGAAGCCCGCACCCAAACCGGCTTCACCCACGAAAGCCGCTCCGAAACCGCCCGCGCCGACTAAAGACAAAGAGATCCCGGCCAAGCCGGCGGCGGCCCGACCGGCGCCGCGACCGGCAACTAAACCGCCGGCCCCGAAGCCCGCAGCGACTGCAACGGCCCCAAAACCGATTACGAAGCCGGCGGCTCCAAAACC
>JADANM010001810.1:7774410-7791507 GCA_026213755.1 Eurema hecabe
TCTATTTAGTCTATCCGCATTGTATACAATCCATTTTTTTACCCTGTATTTATGTAATTTTATCACATTTTTCTCATTGCGAATAATATTTCGATTTCAGGACTGCCAGTGCAAAGCCGCCAGTGAAAGCACCAATGGACAAACAAAGCAAGGATCTCGCCAACAAACGTATCACCGCTAAAGCTGCACCCCCGAGGACAGCAACCACAAAGGTCTGTTTTTGTAATTTAAAAAAACATTCACACACTTACATATTATTATATCTGACTATAATGTATAAACTAACGATGAGTCGTTTGTTGCGCAGAGCTCGGTAGGCAGCAAGACGGCGGTGAAGAGCGTGCCCAGGAAGGTGGACGCGAACAAGCTGACGAACGGAGTGACCGAGGTGACCAGCGTGAATGGCGTGAACGGTGTGAACGGAATGAACGGAGTGCACGGGCCGGAGGCGGAGCGCAAGGCGCCGCCCAGCCCGCCCGCCGAGGCGCTGCTGCCCGACGTCATCGCGTGAACGCATATATTCCGATTCCTATTATTTCCGCTTGAATTTTGTGATTTTTTCTATAAGTGTAATATAGTTAAGGCCGCCCACGCGACCGCTCGTTAGGTGCGGGAGATCCCTCCCATTTTTTATAATATAGTCGCTTTATAGATATGTGTAGTATCTGCATTTTACGGTCGCGAGCTACACGTTTGTTATATTGTTTGTCTATCTACGCGCCGCCTCCGACGACGGCTCAACATTATTTGATTAAGTCCGTTTAGAATTTTTATATTACCGACGAATGATTTTGACTTTTAAATCTGGCTTTTTAATTTATTCTCTTTGTATAACCGTATTATTTAATAAAATCGTAAGGAAGGACTGAGATATTGTTTTATTTATGGAGGATACGAAGCTATGACTTAGAAGTGAAGCTCGATAAACATGTTTACTTAACTGCTACATTTACTTAATGTGTCAATGTTTAACTTAATATCATGGTGTTACAAAATAACTAAAATAGAGCATTTTATTGGAATAAATGGTTATATCACCTCTTTATGTTATTTTTTTTAATTGTCTTATAAAATACAAATTTCCTCTATTCCTTACCTTATCTCTTGATTTCTCAATATATATAACTATTTTTTATTCTTATAAAAAGCACGAGAGAAAAAAATATACGTATAGATATGTCATATGTACTTAGTTTGACTACGATATTTTCAGATCTCCGTAATATTCACGTGAACTTTAAACTACTATTCTTTCAAAACTGCTTTAAGGATCACCGATTTAAATTACTAATTAAATGTATGTTAATAAGTGAGAATTATGTGTATGTATAAAAAACGCAAAGTTACATTTGTATGTTTATTTCTCTTAAATACAATATGTTACAATCATATTTTAAGTACGTACTACTAAGAACTTCTTATCACACCGCTTTGAGATTAAACTAAACCTAACCACATAATATAAAATAAACCATAACACCTTACGTGTATAGAGCGTAAGTTCTATAACGTTATGTTAATATTCAAAATATACAAGAGACATTAAATATTTTACATAATAAATTTTATCAATAAAAAATAAACTACTATTCCCAACATATTTACAAAATATTACAAGCGATTAAAATTAAATTCGTCGTAGCATAGCGTTAAATAATGAAATCTGATGAAACGTTTTACTTTTATATTATATAATAGGTGAATACAATTATTATGAAATAATAATATTACCTATTTATATATAACCTAACAAATTTTGTCAAAACGTACAGACTACAGATTATAAACTACAATATGTAGGCTACTGAAGATGTGGGAATCGTAGGTCAGTATCCCGTAGGTTGTCTGCCATCCATTTATCGGCCTGTTCCATCATCTCCTTATCAAAATGGTCTCGCCAGCCGCCTGCTTTGCCTAGAATTATTATTAAAAATTGTCAAGCATTGTCATTTGTCTGCGGCATGCATTTTTATAAATTAATATATGTAATTTTTTTTTGTATTATTATCGTAATTCAAATTTAAATGGTAAACAATTACCTTTTCTTATAAACTCTTTTTTGCCAACCATTATTCCCAGCTCCTTCATGACGTCATAATTAACGGATGTGTTATTTTTAAAACTTTCAATGCTAAGGTGGTCGCAAAGACGTTCGATTTGTTCATCGCTGAATTTCTTTTCGAAAAAGTCAGCCACGCGGCGAACAGCTCCAGGCAAATCCTGAAAAATTGTACAGGGAATTTAAGAACGCAATAAAAAACAGGCCTACTTTATTATTCTAATACTTTGTAATTCGTATTATTGAAATACCTTCGATAACTCCTCATAAAATAAAAAGAGCAAATTTGGATGATGGCGCAATTCCCAAGCTTCCTTTAAGTGCTCAAAGTAAGGCGTCCAGTGATCTGAAAACATTTTAATGAAGTAAACCATTGGACGCAATATAAATACGATACGAATAATTTAGTTCTACTTTATTATTTAATTTTATGATCTACTTTTTTTATTAAAATTAAAGTTTCAGTATAACGTATATATATGTGTTGCCATGATAACAAACGGATCCGTTGAAACTTACGTAGATCTTTAATAAATAATTCCCAATACGTTTTAAAATCTCCAGTATATCCTTGTGTCCTCATCGATTTATTTAAATGATAAAAAGAAACACAGACGTCCCGTGGGTCCCTTGCTACATACACAACTTTACCATCCAATATTTTTGGTGGTAATAACGACATTGGCAAATGTGTTTTAACGTAACGAGGAGATTTAGATGCAGCTATTTGCTCGGTCCCAGGTTGAGTCACCCATTCCAGCATCTTTAAATTTCTTATGTTGTGGCTGTTCTCTTCCAAAAATCTTTGTTTCATAATTGGGTGAACACATATCGAGAATCTGAAAATAAATATTTAGGTATATAGAATTAAAAGCGTCTAGTAGTATATTATAGACTTATATTGTATGAAAAGATTAAATAAAAGTTCTTAAAAAATTATATGTTTCCGTCTTAATGTCTTTAAAATACTTAAGTAATGTGACAAAGATAATAAATATGTTCATATGACAAAGAAAACTATTAAATGTAGAGTTCAACAACCGATAGGATGATAATAGTATAGTTAATAGACAGTCCATTGACACAGATTCTGTGTTCAGACAGTAATCTATGTAGGTAATGATTTATTTATAAATAAATGTAAGGTAACCATGAAAAATACATACTCTAAAAATGGATATCTTTCTGTAAGTGGTATAGCGTTCGACGTTGCGTAATCGAGGTCGTTTGACACCATCCAGACCAATTCTTGTGTCCATGTTGTTCCTATAAAAATATACGTATAGATTACTTATAACTGTCATACAAATAAAGATAAGTTAAATTGTTCAAAGTATATTCTCTAGGTAGAAGGTAATCAGCTTTAGACTATGTCCTAAACAGGTTTTTTATTTAGTTCAATGGAAATTTAGTTTTGATTAAAGCAAGGCTCAACTATACTTTAGCGATCGGTTGAGAATATTTAAACAGGTGGTTGGTGAAGAAAATAAATGCATTAAATCGACTTATGTCATTATTATATGAATGGGAGGGAGATTTCTTTTTATGATAAATATTGTTTTAAAAAATTTGATTCGACCTGATTAAGTTATTTCAAAATTTTTTTTCGTTTCTCTGTAAAGAAAAATTTATTTGAAAAGCTTCTGGGTAATTTGGAATATTAAATACTTCTTTAACAAATAATAAATGATAAAGTACACAATATATTGATTATTTAAATGTAGTACCAACCTGAACGAGGATAGCTTGCTACGAATATATCGGTTGGTCTGATCTCCATGTTGTAAATATTTGCAGCTTCTTGCCTAAATTTGTTAGGAAAAAAATATCCTTTGGGTCCTACACGAACGAAACCCGTTAATTCGCCTGAAATAAATATTGTATTGTAATATTAAAATAAATGCTTGCATAAAATTGGCTTTAGGGAGAAATAATTCATGTTTAAGGTTATTTATTATATGTTTACTAGCAAATGAATAATGTATTACATCTCATACACAATCGTATGCGTTGTACGTTATTGTTATTAGCTTGGAAGTGGCTCACTCAATAATAAGTCTGTAGGTGCTAGATAGGTATAAACACTAGGTACCTAGTTATAATAAACACAATTAATTTTTATGACATATTTTATTGCCTCGCCTACATTGCTAGTATTATCATAATATTGTTTAATACAAAGTACGCTTAACGTTTTTCTATGATATAGTATTACTATACGTTATATATTTGTAAATACTAAGTTGTTTTACTTTTACATACTTTAATAGTATTACAATACATTCATATCATACAATATAGGACATATTATGTACTTAGATTGTTTTGATTGCATGTTTAATGAGTATTGAGTGATATAGCTATGTTCTAAGTTCATATACTATGACAAAAAGCATGTCGAATTGTTGGTAGCTTGGTTGGTAACAAAAGAAACTCGATACGGAAGTTATCTTGATAGCAATTTAATAAAAATAGTTAACCTTCGAAGCTTTAGTTAGTTACCGTTGATTGGTTTTCATGTAAAAGTAACTGTTGCAATTTGTTTCCGAAGGACGATCGTATTATGCATTTGTAACTCTTAACTTAAAAAAAATAACAATAACAATTATGCGGATTGTACCTAAAAGTTCTTTTCAGAATAAATTTTTAAGAATCTTTACCATAACGCATGATATAGTAAATTGATGATTCAAAAAAAATACGTTGTCAACAGGACTCTGGGCTTTGAGTTTTTTGGTATATGCTTCAATTGATATGATTAATCGATAAAAAATACAACTACTTATACCTACCATTGAATTTAATAAACAATAATGTTTATTATATATTATGCTATATGTATATATAAAAAAATACTATACATAAATTTCAATACATCAATCAAAAGAGCCACCACTACCAATAATAAATTGATTTATTTTTACATATATTCTACGTACAAATTTTTAGTTGTGTACCTACAGATTAAGTATCCCAACTAAATTTATAAATTTATAACTGAAATATACACTAACAATTTAAAAGTCCTTAGCTTCTTAATATTTTTACTAATTATGTATGATAAAAAACCCTATTTAACTAATTTGTGAATTTATATTTCATGTGAAAAACAATCAGTTATTAAATTACAAACAAAGAATTATTATTGTAATAATATTTATTAGATTCACTGAAGATAAAATGTATTAATCTTCGTATATTATATTATTTATATTAATTATTTTTTATTTATTATTCCTCTAACCTCTTATTCCTTGAAGCTTAAGTGACGCGCTTACCTAATTAATTATAATAAGTTTACAAGAATCATCTTGGCGTTACTACAAAGATAACGAGTAGTAGAAGTAGTAAGTAGGTTTAATTAAAAGGTCGAAATACTTGACTTTGTAAATGTTTAAGAAATATTGTTTGAATAAAAAATACTAAACAATTGACGATTTCTACAACTCACAAAAAAAACCTTTAAAACATAAGTATCGTAAAAATTAGTCATTATAATTTATTATATCATCTAAATATCATTTATATCTAACCTACATTCTAAAATCTAAAGGATGTGGGTCATGCAAACTAGATACTTTGTTCGTTAGATCGTACAAACATTATTAATTACTTAAACATAATTAAATACAAATTATTATACAATGTAGACTTTAAAAAATAATTGCAACTAGCAATTTTGGATGCTAAAAATTTTCTTTTAAATAATAATACTTTGGAAATAATATAATAAAAGAATTACCTGTTAAATATTGCATCAACATTTTCGCAGTTTCCGGCTCTACGTCACTTATTTCGAACGGATAATTGGTTTGCGACATTTTGAATAACCAATTATTATTTTTCAAATATTTCTTAAATGAATATTTTTATTTATAATTATTATGCGTTCATATGCGTTCGCGCAGGCCCTCGGTCGACTCACCACTGGGCAGTGGGCACTGATTCTTTAACCGTCGAACTCAAAACAAACAATTAACTGTCACCTTGATAGCTCGATACATATGAAAATTGAAAACAAGTGCAATTATATTTGATGAATGCGTTATATTATTTATGTAAAGAGGCATTATTTTGTATAGGTGCAAATGAATATTAAAAAATATTACACCTTTTATAAACTACTTATATTACCTTCATTGCTATGCAGCCAAAAAGGACCAAGAAATAAAAATCTTAGACGTAGTTCATACATTTAGCTTTAAGGTAAAAATTTAGGGCTTTATATCGGTAATTTTTGTATACTACTGTATTTAGATCGACCCACATATAAATTTGAAAGCTGTAGAGTTGGCGATTACTTTCGCTCAGAACTTTCATTTTATAAATGTGTTCTTGAACTTGCTCCTAGTATGGGTCAAATGTTCTCGAATCTCTGTAACACATGGTGAAGCACATAATATATCAGAGTAGTTATACGTTCCACGTGTGGTTAATAAATAAAAATTTTTCACCTTTTCAATAGAGCTTTAAATTGTTATGCTAAAATATCGTTGAATTAAATTTTATTAAAATAACAATTTAATAAAAAGTAACTGCTTGATTATTATTATTCATATATATCGGAGCAGACGACAGGACGAAAAGAATAATCAAGATAGTGAAAACTATTGCAATATTAGTTAATTAGTCGAACCTTCTTAGTTTATTACAGTGTTTAATTTCAAACTTAAGAATTATAACTGGCATTTGTCAGTTGCTATAAAAACGTCAGCATTGTGAAAATAATGATATTGGATAATTTATATTGGAGCTGAATATACGCAGTTATTTTGATACTCTGAAGTTTTACTTATTAAGAACCTAAGAAAGAGCCATCATGAAGCAAACAATAATTATCTCGGCATCACTACAACTACAACGACGTGATATAATATATGATTACTATAGTTGTGGCATAAGTGCATAACAAATACTTAACACCTATGACCAAAAATTGTGTTATAAAATTCATGCGCCTGCCATATTTGAATAGCAAATTTTGTTTTTGTCGAATACAATGCCTTTTTATTGAGAGCGCCATAAAGAACAGACAAATTTTAGAATAAGAGGATTAAAACTTTTCTTTCTTAAGTCGTTATATACAATTTCTTCGCTTTGTTAAAATCTTCCAGAAAATTATGTATGCCTTATGTTTCAAAAATGGTTGTTAGATTTATTCGTTCATACGAGAAACTTATAGATAAAAATATTATTTGTCTACATTTATGTATAGAGTGATTAAATCATACAATAATTTATGGTACTTATATGAGCACTTAGTAGTATCGACGTGTCATGATGTGTAAATGTGTTAATTATACGCAAAATCATTAAATCGCAATATGAATATTGACTACTAAGTATATTGCATACATAAAATATAGATAACGTTAAATACTAAAGTGATACCTAATTTTGCATTTGTCTTTTTACACCATATTTGTTGTTAGGATTTTAATAATATTTTTTAATTAATAATAGTACTTCGATCAAATATCCCGTGAGTATAGATAGATATTTTTATAGATTGCACATGGGTTATAAATAAAACGTGACCAGAAACCTAACAATCGAAGCTTCATGCAGTTTTGAGAATAGATAACATGACTCTCGGGCGATGAATCAAATGAGAAATATTATATTTCTACACATTTTTATGAGAACGTGTTAAATCTACATATTTGTGCTATAGAGTCCATATATGTATTGGTAATTATAACATTCCGTTTAACTGATTAGATTAATAAATGCTTAGAATAGAATTAACATTGTATCTTTATGTTTTAATATTATATCACCTCGTTATGGTTATGTTTGAAAACGTGTTTTAGTTATATCAATTATAAATAAATAAGAAGTCTTAAAAACTATGAAAGTGGGATGCAAAAAAAAATAAACAAAAACTAAAAATCGTTTACTTAAATATAAAATAATTTACAAATAAATTAAGATACACTTAAAAATTAGGCTTACAAACACAAAATAAATAGATTTCTTATGTTATAAGAACAGCATTATGAGGGAATAGCGATTACTTCCGGAGCTTTGGAAGGTTGGACATCAGAAAGGAACCGACAAATGAGCGTCTCAGGGTCCCTCTCGCGGTCGGGCCCGCACTGCTCGGTTGCACCGATCAGCTGGTACTCGTCCTTTTCAGGAGCGTCCGTCTCCAGCCTCCGGCGACCAGCTATAACAACCTCAGCATTGTCGCCATCTCCTTCCGGCACACGCTGCCCTTCAGACCCAATCTCCACTCGATATGGCTCACTTGGCTCCACAAATGCCTCCATCACGTGGACATCAGCTCGCTCCTGGATATCTTCATGGCTTTGCTTCGCGCTCTTCAGCCAACTCAAGTCTAAGAGGCTGTTAGGTACTTTTTGTGGGACCGCTACTAGGAAAACGACGTTCTGGACGTCCGCCTGCACGTTGAATTCGCCCTCCTGGCGCTGGTCGTAGGTGGCGGGTGCAGCGGCCGCAGCGGCGGCGAGGGCGAGGCAGGCTAGGATGAGCAGCATGGTGCGTGCAGCCGAAGCACGTCCTTGGAGCAGACTGCGCGCGGATATCTCCCGCACCGCTTTTACCGGCCGCGCTCGACCAGTCGCCGGATGAATCGAGCACACTGTAACGGTTTACGACGCGGACGCTCTCTTAACTTTGCATTTAACCTGAGCGACTATCGCTATTATCAGTAAAACGACGTTATTAAAATGCTATCACTTAGAAATTTGTCCCACTCTGTATTGATCAATTAATTTTCCTGATGTGCGGTCACTTCTTAATTATATGCTGTTAGTCGTGTGCTTACTGGATAAAGATCGACAAGTATGTGAGGAAGCCGTATCGCGTTCGCTCATGGATCGTGGTGTCGTCACCTTTGACAGTGACTCGAGTTCATTATATTATGATAACTGGGTTTTGCGCACGCGCGCTTTTATTGTTACAGAATTCCCAAAATAGAAGATAACAAGGATATTTTTTAAATTATTATTAAATATTAAATTAATCCATTAACTTATTACCGCCTCTAGATCCATAAAAACGTACAAAGTGACTAGAAAATGTTATACCTATTAGCAAATACGGCGTTGAATTTACCTAATATAGTTTGTCACAATTATTATTAATATCCGATGATCATAAATGAAAGCATCTACAGCTTTAATTCCACGCTATGTCCAATACCGTTATGGAATCTCGTTATTGGTGGGCAGTAAAACGACAGTTTTCTCAACAGGAAGAAATCAATATTATACAATTACCGATGCCATTACTGGTGCTAAGAATGTTACTTGCAATGTGGTTATGTAAAAAACAATGACTTGGGTGATGATTATAATTATAAGTATATTTAAACTATATGTGACCAACATATAGTTTTAATCGGAAAGTTCTCTATGCATTATTTATAAATATAGTAGTAATTAGTAGTACACCCTTATTTTTATACATTTTTAAGATTCTTGGAACCCTCATAGTTTCGTCATGTTTGCCCATCCGTAAGACCTTTTGGACCTTAAATGATAAAACGTTGCAAGATGATGTGTTTTTATCACGTTCACAAAATTGCACAAGTAAAATAAATCAAAATTTTGATTACCTCTTCTTCACGTACTACGTCACTTTTTCTAGTGTCTTTCCCACTTTCGGGGGGTATCGTTGGGTACATCTTTTACAATCATTTTCAGATTGTCAAGACTAAAAGCTAATTAGCGGCTACAAAAAGTAAAAAAATGGTTTATTTTTATTAAAATTATAGCGGCTTAGAAACCTTTATATGAAGATTTAGAGACCTAAGGACTTGAAAATGGGCTTCTAAAACTTCCAAAAACTGCGTAATTATCGGAACCGCAAGCTGACATGCACTTCGCCTGTCATTCTTAATTAATCTATATAAATTCAAACTCTTATCTATATACTTAAATCTAGAAACTTTCTTATAACAAACTGTCGGTTTGAATCGATCATAACAGTAACTTTATGATTATTTTTATGCTATATTTATAAATGTTAATGAAGCAAAAGAAACAGGAAATTACATTTAAAGTAGGCCACGATTTATTTATCTCGAATCTGAGGACAAAAAGTTTATTAGCCTAGATATGAGCTCCAAAAATAACTTTCAACATATCGCTGTAACCTAGACACTTGTATGCTACTTAGATATTATGTACTATGTGTTTTGTGGAATGTAAATTTCATATTTTTGTGAGGATAAATTTGACGGGTGGCTCTCAGAAAGAACAACCAGTAGCTGCTTCGGAAAACAATTGGCTGAAACGCAACACATTTTGATACCGTTTTAATAGAATTTTGTATCCAAATACGCGTCTATTCTGTAGGTGGTAGAGCCATGCCGTAAGGCTGATTGGGCCGGCTCGCACCGGGGCGGTACCACCCTCCCACAGAAAATCGACGTGAAGTAATGGTAACTCGTTTGAGTTACCATTGCGTTTCGTACGGTGAGTGGGAGTGCCGGGGCCCATTTTCTGGATTGGTTGCAAGGGAGGAATGGGTATTATCCTCATTCTCCTTCTCTTCGCTCATTCCTCCCTTTCAACCAATCCCCTTCATAGACCTCCCTCTAGTATGGCAGCGGTGTCACAAATAAATCTACCCCAGGAGGGTACCAACACAACTGTTGGAGAATCCCTCCCTGGACACCCTAGTTCAGGCTGCCCCTCGTATTCTGGGGGGGGCGAGACAGCGCTCTATGTTCGAGGCTCAAAAAAAAGGTTGTCCACGGCAGCCCCTTCAACTCTATGTCTTGATTTCTGTAACATTAGGGGGCTTCATTCTAACATCAACGCCGTCCATTACCACCTTGAGACGGCGAAGCCGACCTTATTTTTTCTAACCGAAACGCAGATATCGTCTCCCTCTGACATCTCATATCTTCGCTACCCCGGCTACTCCTTGGAGCATAAATTTTTGCCCCGCGCCGGTGTATGCGTTTATGTCCGAGACGATGTCTGCTTTCGTCGCCTCGACTATCTTGAAGACCGGGACCTATCAATTATCTGGATACGTGTAGACAGCGAAGACCACCCACGCGTCTATGCGTGTCTATATAGGTCCCACAGCGGTAATTCAGAATCTGATCGACTTCTTGAGCACATCCAAATGGCCTCAGACTCCGTACTCCAGCAGATCCCCTCTACTGAAATCGTCGTCCTCGGCGACTTCAATGCTCATCATGCCGAATGGCTTGGGTCACGAACAACTGACCACACTGGGAGATCTGTTCACGCCTTTGCTCTTGCATATGGTCTTACGCAGTTGGTGTCCTCGCCTACGAGAATACCGGATGTACGTGACCATACGCCTTCACTGCTGGATCTTCTGTTGACCTCGCATCCGGATGGCTATGAGTTGCATGTTGATGCTCCCATCGGTTCATCCGACCATTGCCTTATCCGGAGTACAGTGCCGATCTCACGCTCCACTAGGCCCCAATGTGCGGGCAGCCGACGCGTGTGGCACTATAGGTCAGCAGATTGGGACGGGATGCGAACCTTCTTTGCGTCCTACCCTTGGAGTGGAGTTTGTTTTAAGGCGAATGACCCTGATATTTGTGCCAGCTCTGTCGCCGATGTCGTGCTTCAGGGCATGGAATTATTTATTCCAAGCTCTGTGGTTCCCATCGGTGGCAAGTCGCAGCCATGGTTTGGTCGGTCCTGTAGAGCGGCGTCCCGTCGTAAGCGGGACTGCTATCAAGCCTGGGCTGACGCGGTCAAATCGAAGGGCCAGAACGCCAATACCTTGAAAAAGGAATACAACTTCGCATCCAGATCCTTCAAAAGTGCTATTGCAAGAGCAAAATCGGAGCATATTGCAAGATTTGGAGAGAAACTAGCCCGTCTTCCCTCGGGAACTAGAGCTTTCTGGGCGCTCGCTAAATCTGTGCAAGGAAACTTCTGTAGGCCATCCTTACCATCACTGCGCAAGGAGAATGACCTGTTGGCGCATACGGCAAAGGAGAAAGCCGATCTCTTGGGTACTCTATTTGCCTCCAACTCGACTTTGGATGACAGGGATAACTCACCACCTACCATCCCGCGGTTTGAGGGCTCCATGCCCGAAGTAAAATTTACGCATAGTACTGTCCGTAAAGCCCTGTTTGCCCTGGACATCAATAAGTCGAGTGGCCCCGACGGTATTCCTCCTCTTGTGCTCAGGACATGTGCTCCGGAGTTGGCACCAGTTCTAACGCGTCTTTTCCGGCTCTCCTATTCCATCGGCGTTGTCCCGAATTCATGGAAGACAGCTTTAGTGCACCCGATCCCAAAAAAAGGTGACCGCTCTGATCCGTCCAATTATAGACCCATTGCTATTACCTCTTTGCTCTCCAAGATAATGGAATCCGTTATCAACCGCCAGCTCCTCAGGTATCTAGAGGATCACCAGTTGATCAGTGACCGTCAGTACGGTTTCCGTCACGGTCGGTCAGCTGGTGATCTTTTAGTTTACTTAACACATCGATGGGCGGCGGCCATAGAGAGCAAGGGCGAGGCATTAGCAGTCAGTTTGGATGTAGCGAAAGCCTTCGATCGGGTTTGGCACAAAGCGCTTCTTTCGAAGCTTCCTTCCTATGGGCTTCCTGAGAGATTGTGCCAGTGGGTTACCAGTTTTCTTACGGAGCGCAGCATCAAGGTCGTTGTCGACGGTTTTTGCTCGGACTTAAAACCCGTAAATGCTGGTGTCCCACAAGGCTGCGTTTTGTCTCCCACTCTGTTCCTTCTGCATATAAATGACTTGTTGCAAGTTGACAACCTTCATTGCTATGCAGATGACAGCACTGGTGATGCACTATACACCGGCCAACGCACTCTTTCTCGGGATCACGTCGCTGAGTGCCGGAACCGACTTGTGTCTGAAATGGAATCCTTGCTTGAGCAAGTTTCCTCCTGGGGCCAGACTAATTTAGTCCAATTCAACCCCACAAAGACACAAGTCTGCGCGTTTACCGCAAAAAAATCACCCTTTGTCGTAACAGCTCGGTTTCAGAACACTCCCCTCAATCCTACAGCCAGTATCGGTATCCTTGGTGTCACCATCTCGAATGATGTTCAATTTCGTAGTCATTTGGAAGACAAAGCCAAGTTAGCATCTCAAAAACTCGGCGTGCTCCGCAGAGCGGGGCGGTATTTCACTCCAGGCCAACGCCTGCTGCTATATAAGGCACAGGTTAGGCCTCACATGGAATACTGCTGTCACCTCTGGGCCGGAGCACCTCAGTACCAACTTCTGCCACTTGACCGCATCCAACATCGAGCAATTCGACTGGTTGACGATACAGATCTTACCGATCGGCTTGATACTTTAGCCTTGCGAAGGGACGTGGCTTCTCTCTGCGTCTTCTATCGCATTTACTATGGGGAGTGCTCCGAGGAGCTTTTCGGAACTTTACCTGCAGCTGAATTCCACCACCGCACTGCACGTCACAGGCTGCAATACCATCCGCACCACCTTGACAGCTGGCAGTCAACCACAGTGCGATTTAAACGGAACTTTTTGCCACGTACCACCACCTTGTGGAATCAGCTCTCTCATGCGGTTTTTCCGATGAATTATGACTTGGGGTGCTTCAAGAAACGAGCGTACATCTTTCTAAAAGGTCGGCAACCCACTTCAGAGTTGTCAAGCTCTGCAAGTGTTCATGGGCGGCGATGACCACTTACCATCAGGTGGCTCGCCTGCTCGTTTGCCCCCTATGCTATAAAAAAAAAAAAAAAAAAAACCGCGCCTATACTTGTTCAGCTGACTATCTTTCCATATATTATTGCATATATACATTTTTGAAAAGCTATACCTAAATGACTCTTGAGGTACTGATTCCTAATGAGAAAAGAAAGTATGCTTTTTTATTCTTTTTGCATTATGTGAAGTTTACAGATAGTAATTATTTTAACATACAGCGAACTTTAAATTACGACATCTGACTTTTATTTTCCTAAATTTAACCCTTCGGTGAAACATTTCCAGGTGTTCGGCGTTACTCCGTTATTGTCTAAGATAACGAAGTCCATAACACGTAAAAATCTAATATAATTGATTCTTAGAAAGCACTGTGCAAATTACGCAAAGGATAAACTTGGAACTTAGACTTAAAAGTGTATTTGCTTTCTACATAAGCATAGATATACTTAAAGCATACAACGACATGCATGGACTGCATATATAAACATAGGTACATAAGAGACAGGTCATAAACGGCAACTTTCGCTTTGCACTATTGTTTAGAAACACAACTTGACACTGAATAATGCGTTTGTATTTGAAGACTAAGCTCTCTGTTGCACTAGGAACTCGCTTTTGTACCTACTTATTATTTAAATTGGCGAGAAAACGGGGAGACGGATTTTTCCACTATGTACCGATTCACCTACTACGAATATTATATTAACATCTTTTGAATACTTAAATATACAGTTAACGAAGGTTAAACATTAATATGTAATAATTATACATTTAAGCCATAAGAATACATTTAAAAGTTAAATCTTCATAAAAATAAAATAAAATTGAATTCAATTAACTTTTTATCTCAAAGTACCGTAACAAAAAGTATTCCGTTGTACCTACTTTACGAAAAACTCTATAGATTTATAACAAAAAGTGAAGTTCAGTTTGCCAATTGATATAACAACAATGAATAAAAGTTCTTCAAAGCTCCAGAAACATTGTCCGATATCCAAGAGTAAAGATATTTAAAACTAATCGTGCTTCCGTTCATTTCTTTGCGTGTTCCAATGTTTAAGCCGGGATTTAAAATATCCTAAACCATAAATCCATACAATCAATAGTTTTTACGTGAAAGAGAAACGTCGAAAACGTCCATATATTTATTTATCTATATTAATAATAAAAATAAGTAAAGTTTGTATGTTTGTTAAATTGTAAGGGGTAATCTCGGGATCTACTGAACCGATTTTAAAAATTCTTTCACCAATAGAACCACATTATTGCTGCGTGTCATAAGCTATATAAAAAGGATTTTTAACATTATGCCCAACGAGGTGGGCACGGGTCCGCTAGTCTTCACATAATTTTAATACAAAATCATTATGAATAAGATAATTCATATTAGTTATTAATGATTTTACTACTATATACTAGTTTCTACTTTGTTTTTTCTAATTTGATTTAATGTGAATGATTTACTTCTACCTATAATTAAAAGATGTTGTTATCTTAGCTTATTACATCTGTATCCGATTTTTTATTAAATTTACTGACCAAAAAAAGAAATCCTGGTCAAAATCAAGGCAATAAAACAACAGTTTGGGGATTTTTCAATAAGAATTCACATTTATTTTTAACAAAACAGTTCATGTACAAGTACACACCTAAAACTAATTTAATTACTTATAATTAATAAATGCATTTAGTGTATCACGCGACATTCATGGCTTATTATTTTTCTAAGCGTATCCTTTAGTGGTGGCGATTTCTTCGTAACAAGGGCAACAGCATATTCGCTAGGCGATATTTCAATCTGAAAAAATAATATTAAAGAAAAATTATTATAATATATAAACGCTTTATGTTGACTGGCCTTCAATAATATTAAAGATACCACTGAAAAGTAAGTTCCATTTTTTTTTAAATAGAGACTGGATGCATAAAATTTGACGATAAAAAGTTCAAACCAAAACTACTAGACACTACACAAACACAAAGTGACTATAGATATATATTTAAATCAGAATTTTTCAAAATTCAAATTACCTTTGCGATTTTTCTTGCTTCCGCTGGGACGCATCTTTCTTCTGGCCTTTCATTTCCGAGTTCATACTGACGTCGCTGATGGGAGATTCGGCAGGAGACCCCTCCGGCTTTATGTCTTGTGGTTTGTCATCCTCCGGCTTCGGAAGGAGTGGCTTACTCGGTGGCTTCGGTTTCTGGATTTCGTTGAAGTCATCGATGTCAAGGAGGTCGCTGATGTCCAAGTCGGAGGCGGCGGCTAGGAGTGATTCAGCTGGGGCGACAGCTATGACGACGCCATCGATGTTGAGGCGATAATTCTCAGTGCCGTTTTGCCTTTGGTCGTAGTGCTTCTCGTTACAGTCGGGGGCGGGCGCGGCGGCAGCGAGCACCAGCAGCGCCGCAAGAACCGCCACTTCGCAAACGATTCTTTTGTAATTGACCATCGCGGAAGATGTCTGTGCTTCGACTGAGCCGCGCGAGCTTGCGGGTCCCGCTTTGTGGCCGCTCTCCGTTGCATCTTTATTTATTTACAGAGATAGCGGTACAGACGCCGGCACCCGAGCAATCCTATCAAAACACCCGTTCCTAAACTAGAATTAATAGCAACAGGTAGATATAACAGATTTATTAAGATAAAGGTTCTGTAGACTAATATTATTATTTGGGCTTTCAAATCAATTAATACTTACAATGTAATGAATATTAACCTGTATTGTTCTGTAAATTTATTTCGTAAAAGGATTTTTTGTGACTTGTAGGCTAAAACTTGTAAATATCTATATATTTACAAGTTTTAGACATTACCAACATAACGTCTTTGCATATTGTTACACTTAATAAAATAAGCCTAAGTAAGCCTTTAATTAAGTTGTAAACTTATTCTAAGTTGTTTAGAAATAAATCTAATAATATAAAGTATTAAGGTATAAAAATCCTTTATATCCTTAGAATTATATAAAATTTCTTAAAGGACCAAATATTAATATGTATACTGCATCGCTATTTAGTTCATATCAAGCAGGGTCCAGTTTTAAAAAGAAAGCTCAACATGAAAAAAGCTCGCAGACCGCGGTGCTTAATTGTCGGTGATCGTAATTAATCTCGATAGCTGGCACTTGGCACAGATTGTCGAGCAACCTGTTGCGATGCGATGCAGCCAAACTAACAGTACCGATCAACGGTACCACCGCCTGTTTGTCATCCTCGCATCATTGCTGCTTACTAGTTATCTAACAGTACGTTTAATTGCTAGTACTTGATGTTAGATGAGAAGATAAGACTGTATTAGGAGTCACGTATTAAGTTTTGAGCACAGAGCGTAATTTGCTTATGCACAATGAGTAAGC
>JADANM010001810.1:7791607-7801657 GCA_026213755.1 Eurema hecabe
TAAATATAAATAGTTTCATATGTGCTTTTTTAAAGAATTTTTTATTCTACTTATAACAAGCCAATCTTTCTATGTTAAATGTTTTGTTTTTTTGTAAACAAAGCTAACCTGTCTGAACAATGCTACAAGTTACAACTATGTTAAACAAAAACATCGAAAACATCTTTAAAAGTCCAAAATAGCAAGCGACATTTAAAAAATTAGGACGCCAAAAATGACTAAAAACAGCTGTGTTTTTACTACACGATGAGACAAACAGGACCGAATGACCGACATTCAAGGTATTTGCATATTTATGCTTTGAGAGTGCTCACCTTTCTAAAGCTAGGCGCGGGTACAGTTGTACTCGGGAATTTTAAAGGTAACGGTGTAATTTATTTAAAGACTAAAGTAAAAATGACAAGAATTTATATTGCCATTTTCCCTATTTTTAGGGATTAAAAGAGAACATGAATTATGGTACGCGTCACAAATCTTTAGCGCTAAATGAAACCTCCGCAGAAGTCAAAAATAAGGTATCGAGGTAACGACGCGGCGCGCGGGGCGCGTGATCGTCGGGTGCGCGAGCTTTGATTGGTTGTCCCAGTCGTGTTGTCTTTCTCGCACTAATACGTCAATTACGAGCGCGATTCTACCGATGCGCAACTATTCTCGTCAATCGCTAAACATAAATGACGCGTACTAGGTATAACTATTGTTGGAATATTGAATTATTCATTTTTAAAACCTGAAACAAAACCTAAAACAGCATCGTTTTCTAGGTTAGATAGCAATGATGTTATATTAATTAGATATGTTATGAGCGGAAAATTTTGATGACGCAAAAACACCCTAATTAGGACGTCTTACCTTTAGATGATTGGTTGTCGGTGCATTCACGCACAACTGACAAAATCACCTCTTTTTTCTTGTTGGTTTTATCATTTATCTCTTCTCTATCGATTTGACTAGTTTGTATGAGTGCTGCCGGCTGCCGCTGCTGTGTGGAATACTTTTTTCGGTTGATTTGTAGGTGTATAACATATCTTTTAACTAGAATATGATTGTTAGATAGAAAATAATGACGCCTAATAAAATAGTGACATTTTAAAACATGAATGGCTAATTAATTGTAAAGAATACAAAATGAAGATAACATGTCTTTTATTTAATGAGATGGTAACTGGAGCCTGGAGGTACATTAGCAGGTTCGCGGTGAGTCTTGGCGGAAATCTTACGGCGTCTATTTGTAATCTCGATTGAATATTCGTTTTTTCGTGCATAAAGTGATTTAATGTTTGATTGTGATAGTAAATCATGCAGTAAATTAGCTAATAAGTGTCCAGAAAATGAAGAATTCATTCGAGAGTGTATATTAGCGCCGTCCCGATTGCTTCAAGATTCGCCGAGGTTTTTCGTAAAGTTAACTATCACTTTACGAAAGGCAGAAAAGAAACGGAAGAAATGAAAGAAATAACTAAGTTTGCGACTGAAGGACTTTGTATTCATGGTCAAGAAATAAATTAACAAACAAATATCAGGTTCGCCTGATGGCAAGCGACAACCTCTATCCATTATGTTAGAATACTGACTGTAATTTTGAAAAAAAAATCGTTTTGCGCTTTGCAAGAATAGTTATATACCTATACATACCTAATAATTAAAAATTAGAAGAAGTTTGAAGAAGGCAATGTAAAAAAAATAGCTATAGAACATGTAAACACTATGTTATTAGTAAAAGTACCACCAGTTAACCTTTTTTCAAAATTAAAAAGGTTTGAGTAAAAAAATAGCTATATTTATAAGGGAGGTAATTTTAAGTTAATATACAGGTATATTAACTTAAAATCGCGTGAAACGATAACAATAATTAATGTTTTGTATAATATCTTGATCAGCCATTATAACAATTTTTGCCAGCAATGAAGTTAATGCGGCTTAAGGCTTTACTTTTATTTCAGGCGTCTGTATAATTGACAGCTTTTAAATTTTCGAAAATGATAACTCACTGTTAAGGTGCTAAAAAAGTACACACGATTAATTTATATATCATTACTAGCTGTTGCTCGGAACTTCGTCCCCGTCGGATCTATTTCTATTATTATGGTATAGTGAGTCAATCTTAGAAGATAGACATATACTGTCGCGGACTTTTTTTTAGATCATTCAAAGAGGAATAATTCTTTCGTACATATTATTTTTGTATCTTGAACCGTTTTCGCAGCGCACGCAAAGGAAGCCCTCAAAGATGAATAATTTTCCCCGTTTTTTCCATATTTTCCATAATATCTTCGCTCCTATTAGTCGCAGCATGATGTTATGTAGCCTAAAGCCTGCCTCGATAAATGGTCAATTCAATAAAAAAATAATTTTTGAATTCGAACCAGTAGATCCTGAGATTAGCGCGTTCAAACAAACAAACAAACAAACAAACAAACAAACTCTTCAGCTTTATATATTAGTATAGATATAGATAGATAAATTTGTATACATTTATAATGATAAATAACATGTAGGGTGGGTATAATGAATAAAAAAGATATGCAATTGCAGAACAGGTTTTGTTCAATAAAACAACGCCACGCAATATAATTTTTACTTATTCTCAAATTATCATTTAATAATATCTTTTAAATTCAACTGACTTAATATTTAAAAAACTAACTTAACACAACCTTAAAATCCTAAAAATACTGCTCATCTTACATTTTTAACTATGATATAACAGAAAAAAAAATTGTAAAACTATGAACAAAAATATAACCAATCATTAAAAGAACAAAACAAAATAATATCATAAAATCAGTATTTAAATATTTATAAGGCACTTGTTCTATTAAGGAAGACAATCGATTTTTAAATCTTCATAGTAACAGTATCAATCTATTCAACAGAATTTTCTTCAACACGAACAGTCTTATCGGTGAATTTATCAGCAATTAACCGTAACATGTGTTCATAAAAGCCATCTCCATATCTTATTCTATACAATGCTGTGTCCAAGTATCTCTGTACTGTGGATATAAAGAATAATGATGGTATAGTGCCAGAGAAATCTCGTGTAGCATTGCACAAAGTTAGTGCTTGACTCCATAATCCATTACTTACTGCAACAAAAATTTAATTATTAAGTACCTCTAGATAGAAATAAATTTTAACATTTTCCATGTGTAAAATAAAATAAAATAAAAAACACTTTATTGACAAAAAACATAAAAAAATAACACAATTCAGCCAATTGGCGGCCTTATCGTTAGGTAGCGATATGTAAAAGAAAGAAAGAAGAAATTTTAAGTTTACCCAAACTATTCTAACTGCATACCCAACTTCAGCCATATCCATTCAATACTTTTTGCATAAAAGAGGAACAAACATACTTTTATACATAGTTTATATTATGAGTAGAATATCATAATTATCAATTAGGAGAATTCAAATTGATAAATACCACTCGTTATTTAACTATTTCAATCATTACAAAATATAATTACACCATACTAGTATACTTCAAAAATAGAGCTCAAACTACAAATTTAAAAAATCAAAAATAATAAATAGATTCAAATAAATTTAAAATAGTACACTTACAATAATGCTGCATATCTATATCACAGACTTGAAATAGTTCTGAAAAATTTGCAGTGCATTTCACCAGGGGTAAGTTATTGCTAGTCACCACCAGGGAATCTTCCTTGACTACGTCTGATAATACTTTCTCAATCTCCAACTGAAGACTCTATAAAGAAATTAACAATTAATTGAAGTTTCAGTTGTTCCGTCTCTTGGTACAATCCTGGTCCCTGCTATTCATATAGTGTAATCTATATATATAAAAATGAATTGCTGTTCGTTAGTCTCGCTAAAACTCGAGAACGGCTGAACGGATTTATCTTATCTTGGTCTTAAAATGTTCGTGAAAGTCTAGGGAAGGTTTAAAAGGTGAAAAAAATTGGAAAAATCGGCAAAAAAACCATAAAAACAGCACTTTTCTATTTCCCATATAAACATTTAAGAAACAGTTATACATCTAATTACTGCTGCACGAAGTTGAACCTTAATAGAGAATAAAAGTTTCTATGGGAATTTGCCATTTATTCTGGAGTTCATTGTAGTTGTCAAAATGTTAAATATTGGTTGTCAAATAAATACACGTGCGTTTAGGAAATTTGTTAACATAAAAGAGTTCTTACTATTTACCCGTTATAATACCCGTGCGAAGCCGGGGCGGGCTGCTAGTAAATAATATATATGCATGCATGACAAATTTCAACAAACTACAATCAATAGTTTTATAGTGAAGTGACACTCAACAAAAATTTCCTATAACTTGCTTACAAACTATCCTATTAATGCAATATTTGTACACTCATTCGTTATTTTGCATAACATAAAGGACTGATGTGAAAAGTATAGTTTATCATCTAAAGTTTTAATAATAAAGTATATAATATAGTAACATTGTTGCCTGCGGTAAACACTGTCCTGATATTTTGCACATTGCATACATACCATACATCAGTAATATGGCTTTCTAAAATTTTTAGAGATTCAGAGATCATCCTACAATATTTCTAACTTCATAATTTAAGTATATACTTAGTACTATTCTAAAATTAGTTTTGGGCAACTGACCACATCTTCATTAGCATTATTTTCCAGTTTCATTAAGTGATTTTTCATGACATGTAGTCTGTATTGCGTTGGAATGTGCTGCAACAAATATAAATCTATACTAATATATAAAACTGAAGAGTTTGTTTGTTTGTTTGAACGCGCTAATCTCAGGATCTACTGGTTCGAATTGAAAAATTATTTTTTTATTGAATTGACCATTTATCGAGGAAGGCTTTAGGCTACATAACATCACGCTACGACTAATAGGAGCGAAGATATAATGGAAAATATGGAAAAAACGGGGACAATTATTCATCTTTGAGGGCTTCCTTTGCGTGCGCTGCGAAAGCGGTTCAAGATACAAGAATAATATGTATGACAGAATTATTCCTCTTTAAATGATGTAAAAAAAAGTCCGCGACAGTATATGTCTATCTTCTAAGATTGACTCACTATAACATAATAATAGAAATAGATCCGACGGGGACGAAGTCGCGAGCAACAGCTAGTATAAATAAATGAACCAGGAAGAATTTCATAGTTTTACCATGGGTAGTTACGGTTCCCATTGTAATATGGGGACAAAAAGTACAATAGCTTTTCCGTATAAGGCTTTTAGACATTACAATGCTATACATGAAAGCACTTAAAGATTTCAAGGCATATTTACATCCTTAACTCATCAGTTTCATATAATACACACATAAGAATCATTTACAGTAAATTTAAAGAATTACTAGTAATAATGTCGTTCTAAAATTTAAATACATTTATGGATAAGTCTACATTAGTTTTTTGTAAATAAAATTCTACATTTTATAAAAAAAATGGTATACAAATTTGTATTCCCAGTAAATTAATATATTTTCAAGAGAATACATAGTACATACCTTGGTATCAGCCAGCATTAGTATCTGATGTTCATGTGCCATGTCTGTTGTATCAGGGGACAGTCTGTTCAAGCAATTTGGGTACATTTCTGCCAACACCACAATGCCGTAACCCCCGAGCTTGGCATTATTTAACTCAGATGCTGCAAGCTCGTCCAACTTAGTATAGATAGCTGATGCTACTCTTGGTTTCACATCTGAAATTATTTGAATATTGTTTAATTTATGATATAACAGATTGTGATATTACACAAAATCTTTGGAAATACAAGTTATTATAAGATTTTTTTTTGCATATGATAGTTATGCACAAGCTATTTAACATTTCAAAAAACTTTTTTCAGATCTACATATAATTTCTGGCAAGCAATGAGTTATGGCTATGAAGTAACTTGCATACAATAGTCTATTTTTCATTAAAATGCACACAAACTTTACATATTCAAAATACCATTTTTAAATCACCTTGTTTCATGTAATTCTTACCTCACTTCTGAACATGTATGCATGTAAAACAACGAAATATTAGACAAGGATAGATATGCTTTTAGATTTAATTCATAAGTTTGTGTTGTTAGCACAATATTTCTTATCCTTATATAAAATATGAACTTGAAAACCAAACCAGTAATCAAGTAGTATTATTTCGAAAATTTGTAAAAAATAAATACAGCTTACCAGAAGCTGATACCAGATAAGGATGGGGTGTAAGAATCTTATGGCCTTGTTAAACACGGTTTTACAGAATCAATATTGTTTAAGGTTAAAATTTGGCAAAAAGCATGTCTGTATAACCTATGAATATAATTTAGATCTTGGGAAAATTATAAGTTTTATATCATTACAAATAAGAATCAAGCAATTCAGAAGTAATCCCTTTTAACGTCTGTAATAGATACAAATAAAATTTGGAGGGTACAACTAGTACGAGTTAAGCCATACCAAAATATTTTGCAGCTACCTCCAGATCACAATCTTCGCACCAAGCAAGTATTATTTGTAGAGCCTGAATTATTGAGCATTGTAATCTATAGAAAAATGATCCTACTCTGATTGGTTGTTTCTTCATGCATCCTTGACATATCCATTGAACTCTAAAAATAGTAAACAAAATACTTAACTTAAATATAATAATTTAAGTTACTGAAATTTATAGTTCTCAAAGTAAATCTTAACATATATTAATACTTTAAAGTATGTGTATATATAAGATTACATATCAGTATGATTGCATTATGATGTATTGGCATTATATATTTTATACACAATTTCACAAAAACGTGCTATTACTTGTCAACAACTCGAGCTTGTTTGCATATAACTTTACAGGTAGCATTGCTTTCTGGACACTGCACAACTTTGGGTAATAATCCAAATGTTTGCAAACGCTCAATGGTATGCAGATCAATGTTTTTGACCTCAGCATCACCTATAAACTCTTCGTATGTTGAAAGGTTACTGGAATAAAAAAAAAATGTGTGTAAGTGTTATAAAATAAATAAACATTAGATATATTTTTTGTACTGTGTACAATCTTACCATTTTCCTATATTAAATGGAAAGCCTTTAGCTGAATTTATAGGATCGTTAGTAGTGGAGTCAGCCTCCATGGTATGTATTTTGTAGTATCAGAGAAATATCGATCTTTTTCTTTAAGAAAGGAAAATAAAGTTTTGTAATAATTTGCTGAAACTATATATTCATTTTTACACCGACGACGCCTATCGAATAAACTTTAATAATAATGAATTTCTTATTCGAATATTTGAGAATATAAATTTATGTATGACAGAAACATTAATACAAAAAGCAGGTAATCCATATTTTTAATTTTACTGACAAGTGACAACTTATTAAGTGACAATTGACGAGTGGAAAGTGAAAACCGCATTAATTTGTATCTAGTTTTCCAATTATAGCACTATGCGGCATAATGCTTAACGTTGATAATTATTCCACTTAAACAACGTTTCGCAGTTCGCACTAATCCCAATCGAGCTCTCTCAAAAGTACTTAGTAGTTATATAGTGCTTGATGCGTGCAAACATGTTTAATAAGTAGGTAATGACAGAAAATTATCAATTTTTTTTCTAACTTCTTTGACATTGATCGTAATGTCGCTACAGAGCATAGTTCTAGTGAACTCGCTCTTATAATATAGTAGCTCTAATACTATAAGAACTACATAGGAGCGAGAAACTACGGTAATGGTATTGGTGTTACTAGGAGTATTTTTATTTAATAGATTTTAGACTAAATTAATAACCTTAACTGTTCACGTAGTTTATAAATTTGTATCATTTGTTTATTTTTCCCCCATCTTACAATATTAATATTTATATTCATATAATTATAATATTTAAGCTTTATGTGGTTATATTACAAATAATTATCTAAATAGGTAAAATAACGAATAATTATATTTTAATGCTTAAGCAGTTCTTTTAATAAGCTGTGGTTTGTGAGTCAACTGTCATCTATGACAACAGTGACAGATTGACGCTGGTGAGGGCCCGCGGCCCGCCGCCCGCGCCCCGCTGGCCGCTAACCGTTATGCCTGTGCCCGAAACTTGTGTCTGTTGAAGTGACGCGGTTTGTGTAGTGATTTTTAGATATTGTTTTTATGTTTAAAGTTAAATTATGTATTAAACGATTAATAATATTGAGTTCATAACAAATGCAGAAACTTTTTGATTCATCAGACATTTGAATATACATTAAGTTTTGCTGAAAGGTATGTAATTTTTAACTTTTAACCAACTCATAATATACTATGATAAAGGTATCAAAATCGATATTTCGTAGTTTGCCTTATTGTTAAAAAATAAGCCTCATTGCAAAAGAAAGAGTGTCACATATAAAGTATAAGAGATTCTACTTCAATTATGTATCTCACTTCGTTTAAAATAAAAAATATACACATTCATGATTTGTTATGGTATCTAACATTACCTATTTGTTTCTTTTTCGTCTATCATATGGCAAATGTTACTGACAAAATATTTAAATCAATATCGCAAGCAAAATTTTGTAATTATTTATTTAAATTTTATAATAACTACATGATTACTCAAACCATGATAGGTATAATCTAAAAATTAACCACATGTGCCACCACCTAGGGAGGTACAAGAAAACGTTCCAGGAATTTGGCTATTTCTTGCTTATTGGTTATTATGTTTTGGATAGATTAATTCGGAGCTTGATTGGCTTAAGGTATCTGCTATAAAATTGTGATGTGTGTTTTACTATAGGTTACCACCTGAACGTTTATAGTTACATAAAGACTACAAAAGTTTGTCACAGTACCTCTGTATAACGCATAGACTGATGGACCCCTAATAATCGGTCAGCTGTAAATGAAGCCATAAGTGTATACATGTAAATGTAAAAAGCACCATCTTATACTTAAATAAACGTACACAAGCCCACCGATAATGTTGCTGCTACTAGAAATGTATTTAATAAATGTGAAAAAATTAAAATTTACGAATAACTTACGAATTTTGGTGCGATACACTGTCGCCACGATCTATGTAAGTAGACAAAATTGTCTACTTTGAAATGGCTTCACTTTGCGTACTCATATTGCGTTAATGGAATGCAAGGTATTATTATTCTATGGTTGACACATTCAAAATAAACAAAAAAACTTTCTAACACATAGGTCTTATAAATAGGTGTCGTGACAACAGGAAAAAAATAATCATATGATTTGTAACAAGATACAAAATACAGCTAATACTAATACAACAAACGAAAGATTTTAGTGTTATGAATATTTAAGTTTAGTTAACCTTTGTAGTTGACCGTACACCGACAATTTCAATTTGATAAAATCATTTTTTTTTATTTATACCCTATAAGGCATTATTAAAATAATACCATAAATTATTCAATATATAATATACCTACCTACATAGTACGAGTTTTTGAGTGCTCAAATACAAAAAAGGCTTGCGTTTTTATTGATTTATTTAAGCATTTCTATGTCACATATATTTCACATTCCATTTTTACCGATCTAAATGTATCGATGATATGTCGGTGAGGAGGCAATCAATCGCATGAGTGGAAGCGATTTTACGGCATATTACACGTGCGGTAACAGACGCGATGCTTCATGCTTAAATACACGGTGTTGAGTTGCCCATGTGGCCATGTTGCTTGTAAAAAACACAAAGACACGCTTATTAGACGCATTTGAGGCCACATCTTTAATTAACTCGACATAGTTGCAACGCGGAAAACATGTTGGCCAAAAGTTGTAAAACTGTCTGAAAACTAAACATATACGACGCCCGGTTATAGTCTACTTTTGTATCTTTTTAAAACATATATTCTGGCATTTTTACAATCTCGAGTCCACATTTAAGATGTAATATAGGTTTTAGTAAGTTGATATATATTTCGTACCAATAAACATATTCCTTACTAAAGTCCTTGTTTATATATTGATAGTATATATTATTATAAATTTATTGAGTGGATAAAATATATATTATGTATGCATATATTTATTATCTATATAACCTACTTAGTGTACCTACCAATTCAGTATTTTTTT
>JADANM010001810.1:7806724-7826214 GCA_026213755.1 Eurema hecabe
AGATTTGTGTCGATACCATTAAGTTCAAAGAAATGAGTGTTGTAACTTGCATATGACGGATGCATAGTAAATAGTGAACCAACTCTCGTTTAGCCGCATGTGGGTCAGTCGCCTGTAACCGATAGTCATTTGTTACTGTATCAACGCACGACAACTGTAACAATATAACTAGAACATTGGGAAAAGGTTTTGTAACTGAAACTACCTTTATGAGAAAATGTAGAAATTAGCCGCACCGCTGTGTGTATTGGTTGGCTTATGTTACATTAACCTTAATCGCATTTTTAATATTTTGTGCATTAAATTTTATATGAAAATTATTTTAATACTAGGTTATGTTTTCGTTGTCGCTAGGGGCTTTTCATCAAATTGATAACTATATTCTTTTAATAGATACCTATACTTTAACGGTGTTATTGTACAAGTAGAGGCCGAGCAAAACTTCTCAATATAAGAAAGACGTAACTCAACTTGTACTTTGAAATACTTTTGCAACACCGTGACCCACTCTTCTCGCCGTCATTACTTTTCAGTCTTTTAATTGTACGGTTTAAAGGCTAACGTATAACCTTAAGACCATGTGGTGCAACGCATAATCGCCGGCCTAGCCATTACCTCGTTTACGCACTTACGTGACTTTATTACTAAGCAAGAATGACAGATGTTAGTAGATTACTCGTAATTGTATAATTTAGAACCACATCTTCATCGCTGGCTGGATGAGGTAATTACAAATATGAGTAAAAAGTCGAGCTGTAAGGAATGCGTCTAACTAATTATGTAGTCGAACTGATGTTAGATGTAGATACGATTTGCACGATATTATATGTCTTAATATAATGCGTATAAATAAATGCGACAATTATAATTCATAGCAATAATATCTCTTTTATCTTTTCTTCGTCTTTTGTTTTGTTTAACCTGGCTTGAATCAAGAGAGTTATAAAACATTTCCATAACATGATCTTTATGGTTGGTGCTAAACCAGATGTATCCTAACCGGACATTCCCAGCATATACTCGTACAACGACACACAAACGTGACACACTGTACGATATGTATAAAGTATAATAAACCGTAATACAATGAATCTCCATTGTAGATAGGAAAATACCATTAAAGTAAAGTACCTCAAATTATGTTACATTCATATCATTATTATGAACTATGATCAAATGTTTTTACGAGAAGTCAGGGCGACTCGGAACTTATATTTTTCGTACCGAAAAACAAATTTTTGTGGTAACTTTATACTAATTTCCTCATTCTTGGAAATGAATTAATTGATAGATTAATCTTAAAAATAGTCATGCTATACTGATCTATTTATACTAAACCTCACTCTAATTAAAGTGTGCATACACTATGAATATGGAGCTAATATCAAACGATCTTACTGGGCTATTGCCACTGAAACAAAGGCGACTGAAGAGGCTCCATATTAATCTCGGTCTCTTCAAAAGATAGCCATTTCATGAAAAATGCGGTGCGGTATGCGACTGTAGTTCGCTCCATTCCATGATTCTATCCGTTTAACATTTCTCGGTTGCAGTCAGCAGTATCGCGTTGGCTTGCACCGCGTTCGTACGTATCTACTATCATAAACAAATTATGATTTAAATATAGAATGTAAACATTACAATATATATGTTAATATCAGAGTTAAATCTAATAAACTTACAGTATAGAACTTAGTGACGTTTTCGTTTTCACCAACGTGCTTCTCGTGCCATTAATAGTTCAGCCGGATTTGCTTACATGTAAGTAGTATGATTGGTACTTAGTATTTCGTGTTGATATTATTATATTTAATGGTTGTGTTTTCCTTTGGACCGGTTGGAAAGTAAGGCTTTGTTGATGAACAGGTTAATATTATTTATAAAGTACGAGCGGATTGCGGATTGTAATTTGAATTTCGCAAAAAACCACTTCGTGTTTACTTTTTATAATCATAATTTAATTTTATGCTTATTAATATAAGTTTAAAATTTCGCGATTGCGTAAATTTATCTTAACGGGTCGAAAATAGTTATGCAAATTTAGCTTGTGCTGAAAAATCTGAATATTCTTATTTTATATAATTTTCTGAATTTAAAATATGTCTAGCTGAAATTAAAAGTAGGAAAGCACGCGTGAAAACAATAAGTACTTATGGACAGACAGTTTTTAATTTAGCACTTCATTAGCCGCTAATTGTTGTTTCCTAAGAATAAAAATGTTGTATGTTTTAGGTAATTAAACATGCTGCAACTTAATTAAAAAACCCGTTGTCTGATCAGGAAATTCATGATTCTTTTTGTATAGTTTTTGACGGAAAACTTTTTATTAAATAAGATATGTAACCATAAACTCAAAGACGACGGTTTTAGTCAAGGATGTGAAATAAATGTAGAAACTCAAATTCTTATTAAAAAACTATATTGAATTCATGCATTGCTAATAAATATAGTCGCGCATTTTCTTTCATGAAATGTTAATTATAGTTAGTCATTATTTGCTCGTTATATTAAAAAAGTATCTAATTACGAATAATTTCAAATTGTATGAACTTAAATTTAATATCTTTAAATACATTAAGTCATCTAACAAAAAATAAGAATATGACACGCTGACTAACATTTGCGATTTCCTGCTTCAAAGATGATGTGCATCATTCTTATTTCAAATTTATTTTAAAGCAGACTAATGTAAATAAAAAATCTACCCGAACTAAAAATATGTATTGACAATTTGAAGCCTCGTTATTATCTTAGAGGCGAGAATCGATTTATATTTTACGATTACGATGAGCCACGTGCGTTGTTAGTTGTTACGCACATCTTTCTTAACGATCAGTTAGTAAATAAACACTTGATCTTTAAACATCGCCGGTCAGTGAACCCATTGTTAGAACTGCCACCTTTTGTTGTTTAAATTCTATTAAAATTCTCCTATATAACTTGTGAGGTTCATTTTACGGAATTAGAGATGACTTAAAAAAAATATTTTAAATTAAACTAACATATTTAAGAGTAATGAATTTCGGCTTGTGATTCTAGCGACTAACGTCGTTTTAATTTGGAAGCATTACACATTCTACAAAGGAGACTGTGACAGTTGCATTTGTAATTTCTTTCGGCGCCGATGAATAAGACTGCTGTTAATAATCTAGCCAACTGAAATACACCAGTGGTTTTAGTCTCTTACTTTTAATCGCAATGAATCAGGTTTTGTAACGTTATTAAAACCAGAGACAATACAACGATAGATATTTAATTTTCAGAACGCTATTTAGCAATTACTCAACTAGACTTTAGTCGGTAATCGCTCTACAGCGCGCCCGGCTAGAAAATGATATTTAAATCATTATATGAGTTAATAGTAGTTCTCATAGCTTTTCTCTGAACACTGCTAGTTAATTTCCTGTGCCAGTGTTTTCCCGTCCGTTGTGACCCACTTTCGTCTGGAACGTCGGTCAACGATTTTTCGGATGAAAACCAAGAACAACGAATTTCGCCAAAGATTGTATAATTTTATTTTTTATACCAAAGAAAAAGCTATTAAGTTTCATAATATTCTATTCATTTGTCAAACTAATTGATGGTGTAATATTTTAAAGAATATTATTTCCGACATATTTTGACCTGGATTGTAATGGATTTAATATTTCAGTTTTAAAATAGTCATATCAATCTGGGGAGCTATGATGAATGCAATATCTAGTGTCGACTGGACTTTTGCCAGAAAAAACGAAGACCAGACGTATAAATATTATACTTTTAAAAGTTTATATAAATTCCGACAATTAACCGACTACATGAAGTTTGTGTTTTGCTTATTTAAACGAGAATATTTCGGGAGGGAGTGTTGCTTTATGTTCAGATAGACATGTTTATCGTCTAGCACTGCGGTGTAGGGGCACTGCACATACGATAACGATCTTAACAAACACATCTGTTCGTTTAAAGACAAACATTAAGTTAAAAAATACATGTTATTGATGTTGGTTTATATTAGCAGCTTTACACGTCTGTATTTAGTATTTTCGACTTTATAAGACACCTTTATAAAATATTTTAGACTTGTTAAATTTGAACATTTTAAATGTATGTCTTATGAGTCATCAATTAAGCAAATAAAATTTCTTCATAGTTACTTTTGCAAGCCATGCCAATTGGATTTGTCCTTCATCTGAGTAATTCGATCAGCGTGTCAAATACGATACGGAATATTAAAAGTTTAGTGAGAAGTGCTAACTTTCGAATGGTAACAGCTTACAAACATTTTAGCCACTTATGTACAGTTCGGCGCCGGATTGTCGCAGCCGAGCCACTGTTGCGATTTCCCCCTCCCTCTCATATTATGTAACGCATTTTTACGTCCTTTACATAATTCCTTATATAAATGCATAATCCGCTTATTGTTATCTGAGTAATTGCGTCCTCTCGACAAAAAACCATAATGCTTTAATCTCCGATGAGGTATTTTAATACTACCTAGCGGAAGTATCTCGTAAGCAGTAAATTGGATAAAAAAACATTTTTTTTTTAAATTAAACTAACTAACTATCACAAGTATCATTTTAGCAATTGGTCTTACGTAACAACTGCAATGAAATCAGTTTAAAAAGACTGCAAAATTACCGATGACTGTTTAATATGCTGAAGCCGGATGCAGTGAGAGGCTGACTATTATGTGTTTGTTCTATTATGTGTACTGTACGGGTCCAAGTCTATTCAATGAATCGAATACATTAAACTCCTATTGGGTCTTTATTGCTAAATCCAATACGTTCATTTTTATATTTCATACTTATTATTAATAATTACCTCATAAATTGAAAGTATCAATCGTGGGCATAAGCTCATAAGCCCAGATTCAATTGGAGAAATCTGTGCCGAATAAAAGTGAGTTTTAATTAAAAACTCAATAAGTGAAGTCGGTAAACACGTTAAGCAAAGTTCAGTCGTGAAGAGTAATTATGCAGACGACAGGCGGCGTGATGCAAAACAATTGGAGTGCAATGACCCAAAGGGAAGGCCGTGCCTTAATCGATTTGCTAGCAACACCATATCGAACGCCTATGAATCATGCGCAGGCGCAACACATGCGCTCGCCTTGAGCTTCACCAACATGTACCTGCTCAAGTAAAGCGCTATTATTAACCGTTTTCTATTAAAATTTATTTATAATTGTTCTCTGTGAAATTTTGTAACAGTACATCTAATGTTGCATTTGCGTGCATATGCACTTAAGTTTTTTGTTAATTTAAAATGTAATTTACATAAAATGAATTATACTAGTGGATTGTAGTGTTTCTTGTTAATTTAATTCGCGATCTAATCAATAATTACTGGTATCGAACGAGCGGAGGTTATCTATCGATAGATTTGCATATCAGTGTTACGCAATCGAATCCCGTTCTTTCTATTTATATGCTTGCTTTATATGTCTATACGATTACGTATTAAACAAATTGTAATTGCAAATTGAATTACTTAATGTATTATGATAATTATACCCTAATAACATAACGGAGATTCTCAATTCCAATGTTGGGTTATACGACTTGAAAATAACTGATTAGGTCTTCTCGTCAATTAAGGTTTTTCAATTCGATATTGGTATCTTCGTATTAGAATACGATACCACATTATAAAGCTTCAAGAAACCTATCGAAAACTAATGAACAGTTTCAAATGTTGTATAGTATACACTGAACATAAATCATCCCATCGTTAATATGGTGAAGCTTTGTATCTTAGTTTGTACACGTGCAGTCATAAACACGTGCTTCAAATACAGCTGTTTGGTAGGTAGGCTTTTTATTTCCTTTACCTACATGGTTATAGGATAACGGTACGTAGCGGTAACCTCTATACGAAGTTCATTGCTAGATATTAGATAGGATTACGGGTCTAGCTGTGAAAGTATTTGCTGACCGATGGTTAGAGCGTCTTGATTTCTTACTACCAGTCTAGGGCAAATTTAATATATTGAATGGAGGCTTTTCCATCCTTACAAGGATACAGGTAGTTGTTCTCTACTTCGTAACTCACTGAGACATTCTTACTGTTTAAGTTGCATGAAAAATATCGCAAACTAGCAATAGGCCGCCTTTTAATAACCATTATAATTAATGGGAATACATCGTTTTATTTTTATTAAAAATAGTATAGGTATTTTGTCGCATCAATAGAAGGTTTATATTTAATACCTACCCTAAATACAATATAATGAGTTTATGTTAATAACCTGCTAAATATAAATGCTATTTTGAAATAGTTTCATATAACTTTATGATTTGTTTATAATATAATCGATAATAATGTTTTATACTATAACCACGTGATTTTGTTTACATTTTGGTCTGCGATTATAGTTTTTATAAGTAGATATGTATTATATAAATATGACGATAACAGGCTTGTTGTTTGTTATTATATAGTGCCGTTATAAACAAAGATATGTTTTAAAGAAAATAACTTCTGCTTACCAAATAAGTTTTTCTAACGCAGCGTTTCGGAACCCAAACGAAAAAGTCTATAATCTGTAAAGAGAGGAATGCCTTGCTGGCCGGCAACACACAAGATACCAGGAGCGCTTATAGGCAGTGTTAATCATTTTCCATCAGATGACACGCAAGCTCGTTAGTATAATATAAAAAAAACATGTACAATGTATATAAAATTTTCCTTACAATCTCAGTAATATATAATATATAAAATATTATAGTATATATAATATAATCCACACCCCAACGCTTCCTCATGTGCGATAATAAAATCTACTTTGCGTAGAGACTATTCGCTATAAAGTAGATATAGTTCTCATTGTGCACATGTGTGCAAAGTTTGCGTGTGGTCGCCCATAATATCAGCGGATGTTTGATGGTAGACTATTTATAACTTTGACCGTTACATAACAATTTGTTTGAATTTTATTCAGTATTATATTATGTTGCTATGAAAAGTGTTCATTTAGATTACAATTATGAATCACACGTATACGTATAGTGAATTTCAAGTGTTAGGTTTTGTATTGAATTATTTGCAAAGCTTCGATAAACAAATTTCGTAACCAAATTCATATCTCAACATCTCCAAAGGACAAAGGACAGCGTGGTTTTAACAATGGGACGAAAATACGACCGGATTAAACCCACAGAATGGATATCGTTATCTTCTAAAATACAGACTCCACAATGATAGATAGAAGCATTATAGACGAAACGACATTCAGGATCGCTCTGCAAATAGCTGCTATTGTGCAATATCACAATTTAGCAATCTAACTACAAATGGTGTTTACTTGAACCTGACCTTCACCCGACATTGTGAGCATTATCCTGTTAGGAAGCCTAGGAATGTAACGACCGGTTCTGCCCATTTGTACATTATGTATGTATATGGATGCTGTTATCGCTAATTAATACGAGTTCTGAATTATTTATGAGGCACTTAAATTGCGACAAAATGTCGCGTCCAAATTTAAACGTTTGCACATTGCCATTTTATTGAATTGAATTTTTGTGATGTAGGTCTTTTTATACTTTTTTTATATAAAATAAGTATAAAGATACATTTTGATAAAATAAGTATAAAATCACCAAAATAAATATGTATTTATTTTTATAAACAAGTAATTATTATTAAAAAAACAAAATACCCGACTGCACACTAAAAAAAGAGTAATTATGTCTTTATCCCGTGGGACTTTTAGGATAAAATGTATCCTATGACACTCCCGTAATCAAGACAAATCTAACGATACCTCATACATCAAAATCCATCAAGCCGTTTAGGCTACAGGAGGTCACAAAGGAACAGACATACATACTTACATACACTCGAAAAACATTACCCTCTTTGGCAGTCGGGTAAAAATATAGTTCTTCGAATCGCAAGAGCAAAATGAACTGTCAGACACACTGAATGCTAAGATTATACAATAGGAACGTTCAACGAGCATAGAAACGGTTTTACACGGCCTGAAAATTTCATATCACTAATCACGTCGAAGTAGCTCATAGTGAGTGAATTATTAATTCTCTCATACTGTGATGCATGCGGATATGCACACGAATCACGATGTTTGCGATTGAACGTTAACTTTTAAAGCCTGGTTGAAAGCGGTCGCGACAAAATGAAATACTGATGGAACTGAAATCCGCAATAACGTCAAAGGTACATTCTCGTACATATAAAATGCTGTGACAATGTCGAAATGCCATCGATATATTAATACTTGCCCAATAAATGAAATATTAAATAATTTCTGTTAAAAACTAGCAAAAACTGGCGTAGTTTAATTCTATCTGTTTGAACAACAAAATAGTTTCTCTAAAAGTATCTCAACCATTTTTTAAACACAAACGATCTCAAACGTCTGAACATCGTAATCTCAGCGTATCTCAATGGGTTAAGAACATGTTTACTGTTTTAGTTTTTCATTCCTTCCGTCGCTGTTTTAGCCATGTTTATACATATTTAACATTTCATAGGCAGTCGAACTAATGTAGCATCGAGTCTGGCTCGAAAGGCACGCGACAGGGGGACAAGACGCGCTATAATTGGATCTTATACCCTTCATGTATTCTGAAATACATACTTAATAAACTATATATACCCAGGAATGTTAATTATAAGGCATGCTTATATTTAAATTCTAGCTGCTATTCAGCTCAACTTTCCAAATGAAAACTTTGAAACTCATTCCAATATCGAGGTAAGGCCTTTCACATGTGACATATTTTGGTTATTGAATTTCGCATAAATTATATTTGATGAATGTGTGTGCTATGTTTCCTGTAGCTAGTTTATGTTTAATATGAATAAAGGATTAATATGAAAATATCTCTACTTGGAAATGTAGAGATATTTTCTTATTAATCCTATTTGCGTATGATCGAACATAAGTGGTAATTTCGGTGCTTTATTACAGTATATTATTTGAACAGTTTATACGTTTTATTTTATAATAATTCTTAATTTTTTTCTTACCTCTAATATATCAACAAAATATGTAAAGTGCTTAACTGTACCGACATCTGTTGCAATTATGCTCAGTCACCGGGTACTTGGTATTTGGAGCCACTTTAAAAACACCGTTATGTATTTTTGTTGACAAGTTAATTATGCCCGTGAAGTGGTCATAGGCATCAATTATACTAAATTATACATAATCATCTCTAGCGTGTTAGAGTTATTTGTAAAATTGATAGGTAATCTATCATTAATTCTATCGATTTGAATAAAATTTAAATTTTCTAATCTTGAACCATGTTATTGGTTGCTTATCAAGTAAATTTTAAAAAAATAATTCAAACATTTTTAATAGGTATATTTTGTTAATACTATTTCTTTAGAATATAATATTCTCTAGATTCTAAACCCGATATCCGTGGAGCAAGGACGACGGATACGCTTTATGCACTAAATGTCTTAGGTATATTGTATTGCGACATACAGAATATGTATTAACCTTCTGTTATTATTCTGTAACTAAAACTCATTTTATGATCATACAAAATAAAATAAAGTTCTTATCTGGCGGAAAAGATTTGTCTACCATCCACTCGTTAGAGCATCCGATGTGCTATCTCTTTAAAGTTTATGAGATAGAAAACTGATAAATACATCGCATTTTTGGTGGTTCTATCACCTACATAAATTCCCATATTATGTAACTTAATTATTATATTTTAGAACCATTTTAATCTAATTAGTTTCGTATTTCCACACTAAGCATAATTTCAATAAAAATTTGAGAAACGTAAATCAAAATCAATACTTTGCGTCTGGTCTTGCAAATTAAAATGTCTAGACAATTTGTTTTGACCTCCGATCGTTTTGTGATTTCTTTCTGCTTTATTTTGTGGTACTTGTTTGTTAAATTGATGTTACATCACTGGTACGTGAACTAATGGAGTGTGCGAATGTGCAGTTACAGCAGAGCTTCACACGATAAAATCGCACTTATCGAACGTTAAAGTGTCATGTCTGAATTAGTAGAACAAGTACAATGTTGCAGCAACTGTCACGGTTTGCGTAGAAACCGTGTATTATTTTAAGTGATCACGAACACCAACATTTTTATAATAAACTAGATGTCGACGTTACTTCGTTCTCGCTGTACGTATCATAGCTGTATTCCTGTAACCTCCCCCTTTTCTCTGCGTAAAAGAATCGTGCTTGCAAAATCGGTTCAGCTGTTCATGAGTAATTCACTTAGCAACACAATTGGAAATCCATTTTTATATTATAAGTTAGTAGGATCAAAAGTGTTGTATGATGGGTTCCCTGTTATGATATGGAAAAGTACTACAGAAATCCGTTTTACATTATACAATTTCTTCATAGCAATTTCATAGTATTTCTTCAGTAAAAAAAACTCCCAAGGCAATTTATTAAGTCTTGCTATTTATAGAAGTACCTAACCTTTGTGATCCATAAAAAATATTATTAAGATTGATCATAACCGTGCCATATTGTGATTGACCCTGTCACCAGCAAAGTCAAACCAATTATCCTATTTGTTATTCTCAATCATAAAATAGGTGCGAACGTTAGAAATTTTTATGATGAAGTCTGATTTATATAATTGAAGAATCGAACAAGTGTGTATATATTATGTGGGAATAGGACTTTTTTGAATCTCAAATGAAGATTACCTATAACTGTAACGTCAAATAGTATGTTGATTAATTTGTTCCTATAGCATAGTAATTCTACATACTCTTTGTATCTTTAAAATTTGCATTTGTGGAGGGTAAGGCGACAGATTAAGACATCTTGTTATGCTAAAAGTAAACTCGATGAATCCTGTATTTGCACCATGTACCTAATATTATATCTATCTTGAAATCAGGTGTTCGTAATTTTTTAATTTAATTTGTGCTACGTTGTATCCACTTGTTTCAATTCCACCGATTCTAAGTGCGTTGTTTATCGAGCGTGATGATAAATTCGGGCAAGTGAACAGACAATGTTCCATTGACATAGATGTTCAGCGTTATATAACTCGAAAGACGTTAATTTCGTTTTGCAATCAACACTTCCAATTCGCGCATCATGTTTACGTCAGTGCTGTGGTTTTATGATTAAAGTAATTTGAAACTGATGATTATTTAAGCCATTTTCAAAATAAGATAATTAGGATTCACGTACATTTTATTGTAAGTAATAATTAAGCTATAATAATGAACTGTTATTCAATCATTATTCACGTGCATTTTATTTTAAAGTAACAATTAAGGTATAATTATGAAATTTCAATCATTGTTTGATCAATATTAATAATTATTTGATAGTGTGATATCAAGGGATGTAAAAATTCACTTTTTTATCAACCATCAATTGTAATTCTATTTTAAACAAATAATTCTAAACGCTTGACTATTTTCAATTAGGAGACTGTAAATCGTACAGTGATTTAATGAATATGACAACTGTATAAAACCAAACACTTAAATGACATTTTATTCAAGTTCCATTAACCCCGTTTTCGTCCGGTTTCAAGCTTCTTTAACGTTGAATGCTGAGAGTATATAGGTGTAAAGTAAAGCTAATGTGGAACCATATGGTCTGCCGGTCAAGGGCGATCTCAACGGGCCGAAAGAGAGCCGTGCACACGTGCCTGTATATATGAGAAAAACTACCATACTACATCATGGCTAAAGTATAGAACTGTGTACCGTTTGAAAGGTTATGTTATTAATTTGTTTTTTTTTTATTTTATTGAATTAATGTCCCTAAATTTAGATGGGTTAGTATTTTAGAAAAATATGTCGAGAAATGATATATAGGTACTAAACTCTAATAAAAATAGCACCCACATAAACTTTTTATTCATTACAAAGAAATGCAATACATATTTTTGCTCTAGAAATGACCATACCAATCCTAAGTTACATCATCAAACAGAACCTGACATTAACATCAATTACGGCCCTAACAAACAGGCAGTATCTAGGCTCTGATCTGAAGTGCCCCAGCACGAAGGTATGGCTATCAAATAATTCTTTTAGTGTCAAGCACGAGCGGTGATTCGAAAGTGATTGGTTTCAATCGGCAGCTGCCTTTTTACACCAGCCAATCTAATTTCCCCATTATTACAGGCCAATGAAATCTCCACGATGCCAACGGCCACAATGCTCGATGAAAAAACCATAATAATGCTTTTTAGCGTGGATAATTATGGTGATCGAGCAATTGTAATTGGAAATGATTTTTTTTTTGTGATTTTGCTCATGTTACGTCCTTAAGCATCAAATGAGGATTAAACTTTTCTGATAGAAAATATTTTAATTCCAGATGAAATGAATTTGAATAACCTGAATCTGATTGAATGTAAACGAAATCGATTCGCTGAAGTTGTCAGACAGTGAAAGATTAACAAAATTGTAGATTAATGCTGTAAATTGAAATCCAATAACGGTGTGTTCAGAAACACGTATGATGGGAAAGATTACATTAGCGGACCCGTCCGACTACATAATTGCATTACCATGGGATATTGCTGTCAACGATTTGATAGGCTTTTTGGATGTTGAACTTGATTGAATAAGCGAGTAGATTGATAGACTACAAATAGTACATCTCTTTTAAGTATATGGTACAGTTTTTGTAGTGAATACAATTAAAGCCTGCTTATTTCACATAACTATTTTATATTATTTATCTTATCAGGCTCTCCTTGATGTAACGTACAAGTTTGACATTGGATTGAATATAATGGTCCAAAGACGTGACTTACGACGCGGAAATATAAAAAATAGCTCGCAAATGAGTAGCTAAACTAAAATTGAAGAGATTTAAAATATTAAACGTGAGTAAAGGAGAAATAAACTTATTTCGCAAGCGCTTGCATAATGCGAATGATTTACAGAATTTGCATATGCATTACTCAAGAGGGGCAACGATGCATAAAATAAGGCATGGATAAATAAACAGGATCTATCAGTAACTCAAATTGAGAATGAATATGATAGTTTGGTTATCAAGCGAGCGAGACGAATCGTTTCGTATCTGATTCAATTGAATTGTGATGCTAATCTCATTTTCCACGAAGATAGTCCCAATCGTGCAACGCGTTTGGTGTTATTGTTCCTTATCTTCCGATGCTTATTGTGTTATTGCGAAAAGTAGAATTTTTTATGTTGTTAATAAAACATTCGATGGGAACTTGTTAGCTCTAGATTATATGTTCACACCGGAAACATTTCTTGTCAGCAATCGTTGAATGCTCTTACAATATTGCTATGTAGAAAAAACATTTCTTTTAAAGTAAACGGAGTTCTTCTCATACTTTCTTTTCAAGCAGATTTTCTTGCATGTAGATGTTGTGTTAAAAGTTGATTCCCAAGTTCCAAAACTTTACTCAGTGCAGTCTAGCTATCGGACTTTTGAATGCATTTATTAATTCCTAACTTTACGTCGAGACGTACAGTTTTCTAAAACAATGCCAACTTTGCAATCGCAAAGTTCATTATGAAGTTCTCCTTGCACTTATAAACTTATTCGTAGTCTTGTGATGCTATCGCGCGACTTCTTGTTTTTATTCGCATTCGTCGTACGTTTAGCACACAGCTGCAAATTGATATCAACATGTGTGAGGCATTGCTAGAATCCGACTAATTTAAAATGGTATGCGAGTGTGCGTTGTGTGGATCTAATATATTGACATGTGTCATTGCCGGATTGCTATTCACATGGTATGACGCGCCGCACCCCTGTCGCTGACCGACGCCATTGGGTCTTGACTTCACTAGTCGTTGGGTACTGGTTAGTTCAAATCGTGTTTGCGTTCGATATTAACGTATCCGCGATAAAAAGTTGTACAAAGTTGCTTTGGATTAACTCGTTGATGTTGATAAGTGAGTGAGGTCACTAAGTGCTGATTGTTTGGATAACATTATAACAGGTAAATAGACACCGAAAATATGTATAAAATATGATATCTATATTTTAAACGGACTCACATAAATAATACGAGAAGAAATTTATTTGTGTATATTATAATAACATAGATATTAATTGCATGTCGACCATTAATTAATTATGAGTTCATTTAAAATTTGTCCTCCTGGATGTGTGGATAATTTATAATATTATGCTAATCGCCTTACTTATATCGTACTTACGACTACTAATTAAAACACTATTTACGTTTTAAAGCGAAAAGAAGCATAAAAACTAGTGGACTTAAATGCAGCATCTGTCGAGAAACAGGAAAGTAAAATTCCAGATCAAAAAACAGAATCGCGCATTCGTCTGTGCTATTTTTAAGTAAAGCTGCAGGATATTGGTGCAAATTTTCCCGGTAGATCACTTTATCATATGACTTCATTCATTTAAATGCGATATATTGTACTAAATCAAAATATTAAAAAGTCAACTCTAATTTAATGAATAGAATAGGTTACCAAGAAATGAATAGTTAAGTTTATCTCTAAAAAAATACTGTGTAACAAAATCCTAATAATGAAGCCAAAATTAAGCTCCACGAAGTTCCAAGTAATCAATGGTTTCAACATTCAGTAAGACGAGTCGGCGAGGGTGCCAAATGTGGGGGAGAATGTTTATAGGAATAATAAAACTGTTGTCTCTAACAACGACGGTGTCTGCGGACTGCGTGTCACGGAGCATATTAGCTACAATACATTATTTCACGTTTACACAACCTTCGTAATTCACAAAAACATCAATCAGCGGAACCTTGAAACTACTTTTGTATCAGAATAAATTGTGTTGATTTTTGTTCTCATCAGTTTGGAATAGTTTTTTAATTCCAAGCTGCATAGGTACCTACAGAATACAGATCATCTGTGACAAGTTTCTTAATATATTACGATGTTGCAATATCCGTACATTAAAGATCAATTGAAGAGAGCTATCTAGGACAGGACGTGCCAATTAAAATTATAAAATATATAGAGAGAGATGTTCAATAAGAACATTATAAGAATTTTATATTGTGCAACATGGTGTACACTTCAAATGTCTTAATGATCATTGTTCTAACCTTTGTCAAGTATTCGCTTGCGAAACGTCGCTAGGTATCTAACATTCAAAATTCGTGATTAGATTTGGGTGGAATAATGTCAGGGGAACACATGCGGGTACGGGGTGGGACCGAAGGTAATGTCGTGGGGAAATGTTTTGTAATAATATGAATTATGTTAGAAGAATAAGTTCTATGAAGTCTATTTATAGAAATAATACATTTAAGAAATAGTTGATGAATTAATTGTAGGACATCGCAATTAACACAAATTAGGTAAACTCCCATTAAAGTTTAATTTATTTCAAATAGGTATATAAAGCTGAAGACTTTGTTTAAGTTAAAAGAATTGGATTTTAAATATCATGATTACTTTTATATGATAATTGCGTTAATAAGATAGATTTATATATTATACTGTTAAGCATGACGGTAAAGTAGCTGATGACGTCATTTAAATTTGTAGATTGTTTGGTAATGAAACTGATAGGTTCGACTAGATGTGCATTATTAATTTAATACTACTACAACATTATAGAAGATTAGCAATATTTGCATGGATGTTTGATGGACATAATATGACGACGTATGTCTTTTTTTTGCTACTTATTATCATATAAGAAAACATTTCAATGATAAAAGGATATCATGAGATAAAAATAAGTAATTTATGCATTTATTTTAATCATCAAATTGCTTTATTATTGATAGCAAGTAATGAACTTACTATCGATATTTATCATAAATTATAAGTCGTAGTGATAAATGGACAGAAATGAAAGCGATTGGAATACCAACATTATCGGCTTAGATATCTAAGACGCTCTTAAAAATATAAAGCGCTGATAATTTTTCATTTATCAGTATCGTACCATGTGCTTTGTTTTTGTAATGATTATGCTTTTATTTACCTGACGCGTAACGGCATTTTGATAATATTAAGAATAAAATTTTTAATACATTTCAATATAAGTAATTTGGTAATTATCTAATGAATTTTGAATTCGTAACTTTTTTGCATTAAAGCGAGAACTGTAATATGAAATGCAACCGATTTTAAAGTACCCATAGGCAGTAGGTACCGACGTACTAGTTGCCAATTTTCCATATCCTTACATCCGGTCATGGCGCGCCCCTTTTCATCGCTAATGGGGAAGGGTTAGACTTTAAACTAGTTGCTAGATGGAATAAGCACTACAGTACATTGAAAATTTAATCAGCCTTATAACGTTCTTTACATAATTTTTAAATACCAGTCGTTTGTAAGAAAATCATTGTATTGAATTAAAAAAGGGTGTTTCTTATAATTGTGATTTTTAAAATTTTCACGCACTCATTATTATCTTACTTACGGCCAAATAATTTAATTTTGACAGAATTGTATGTCGAACTGTCAAATCGGACCGATATAAGTTATATTACAAATAAATGTTAAGGAATATAATATATTTTGATATTGTATAAAAAATAATGCGTTTTAAATTTTGATGAATTTATGCTTGATATCATGACAACTCTATGTGGCAGGTAGCATATTATGCCATCTAGTTGCTCTATACAACAAGTACTTGTTAATAAAAACAGGACTACACCAGTAATGGCTGGAAAGGTTGCTAATTGTTAGCATTTGCAACTGGGGTTTTCAAACTTGACAATGTGATAGTTATTGTTACCTTTAAGTTTTTCGCAGAAAAGGCTTCACGCATATACCAATATTATTTTTTGCATAACATTTACGTATTCAAATGAATGCAGACAGTATTATTATTATATAGTTGTATTGTTTTATATGGACTTTATTATATTTCATTTCAAATGCGCGGGGTCTTTTTGTCACATTGTTGTATGCTAATGACAGGGCATTGCCGCTTTCAGTGAGCCGAGCCCCTCGAGGCATTTGGACCAAGCCCTGAATAGGCCGTATTTATTTCGACCTAATTATAAATGGTACTACTGGTTATATATATAACTACGTGTGTATAAGCATATTGCTTAATAAGTGTTACATTATAATATTACATTTCCAATAAGCATTACTTTATATAAAATTTAAAAGACCGTCATATAATTATTAATTATTAAAAATAACTATGCCTCCCTTAAAACAAACACCAAGGTTTGTTACCGCCTTATTAAACATTTATCTACTACTGAGGTTAAACCTAATATTTACCGATGATGAAGAAATTAAATAAGCAATCTTACGATTCCGTTTAATCATATCTCAAGCTTATAGTTACAATATTCAATAATGTATGTAACGCTGTCATAATAAATCATCTAATCACAAAACTAAATCGAAGCCATTATATTACAACATATAACTTATTTCGAAGATTACAGCCATTAGTTTTAATTATAGCTTATCTTGTGTAGGATGTGGGTACAACGACTCTATCAATGCCACGGTCATGTTAGTAGTAGTAATAAACCACGTCAATATACCATATTCATCGTAGAGATTTAATATTTCGTATAATTTAAATTAATAACACTGAATTTCTTATAATAATATGTATGTAGGTATGTTAAGATTATTTGAACTTGTATGGATGGATGGTGTACTTTATTTTATTGTCATAGAGCACAACACCATAGACCACATTCCCCTTTTTATTGATCCCAAGATAACTATATTTATAATTTATTTGATAATGTTGTAATAACCTTACACGTCGTCAAAAAGTCCAACATCCCCCGAGGGCATTGACTAATTAAATACGAAACTCAGCAGTTTCAGACAGACTTACATATTTCAAACGTTCTAGAAGCTCTTTCGAAAGCCATCAACTGTATAATAAGTTAGGTACATTGATATTCTCGTCTAGTAGACACGGATAAATTTAGCAAATGTAAACATTTTCGCCATTCAGAGCCACATCCGGCAGGCATCGTACTTTCAATCACGGACAGTGCAAAGACCTTGTTTTGACATGAAAACGTACAACGAATTTAATACACATGGAAGCTTGGGTTTTTGGAAAGAACTATTCATTTATTTTACTCTGTTTTAATGCTATACAAGTTACAATTTAAATACCTATACTATACTTTGCATACGTGCATATTCATTTAGTACGAGTATAATTGCGGTTTTCCTTTAACATCAAATATGTATAACTGATTAGCGATTACTAATTTTGTTTACTTAAAACTTGTTATTATTTCTGTTTCTCGATCCACCGATCTATCTATGTCTACTCGTTCAATAAAAAATTATAAGTTTAAAATTAAAGTTGATTTATTAACTAAGTCCTATGACAAGTGTGCTATCAGAATAGAATCGATTCCATTGTGTAGCACATTGCAGAGGAGTTGGTAGTCACGTTTTAATTTAGAACTAACAAAAAAGCGATGCATTAAAGTTTTTTAAACCCATGTTTTGAATTATAGTCTGAATCGAGCGATGACGCAGATCGACGGTCATAAATTACAGACAATCGTTAGACTAGCGTTTATTAACACGAACTTTTGCTCGAATGTTAGCAAAAGAGGTACAAATTTTGAGCTTACGGTTAATCGGACTTTAAATTTTTCGTTTTTGCAAAGATATATCTAATCGTCAAAAATATTTTGTACAGTTATAACTTGTATTTTAAAAATATGCTAACATATTAAAATGAGCAAAAATATTTTAACTTTGTGTTGTTTAGTCTTAATTTTAACAAGTCCGGAAATAGTTGCAAACTTCAAAATTCAGCATACTATTTTAAAGGAGTGAACAAAGAAAAACCATGTTTGCTTTTTGGATAATTAAGATGTTAGCCGAATATAAATATCGCGCCCGAAGCGACAGACCACACAATGGCCTGTGCAAATTACTTTTTGTTCCATTTTGGTAGCTATACAGAGTTACCGCTATTAGCCTCATTTTTTGGCATATCTCACTTTAAACCGTAAATGGGAAACTGTTTTAAGTTTAGACTTTAGATAATAAATTTATTTGTGGATAGTTCCGGGATTAAACAGCGTTGATAAAGTTTTAAATTGTATTATGATATTGTATAAGGTAGACTGTAAAAATATTTCTTTATGTAATGATGTAATCTCAAGAAAGCCAGTCAGCTTGTCAATCATAGGGGATAATGTAGTAATAATAGCGTCCTAAGTTCTAGCTAATATTTGCTCTTTTGTTTAGTCTAGATCCTCTCCTCGTGAAAGCTTGAACTATACAAACAAACGGCTCAGCCATTGTAGTTCCACGTACTTAGCATAGCCATACCTTTAGAGGATTTTATGTGTTGTGAGATATATATGCAATATAATATGCGCTGATGCAATGTCTACCGACCTAGATTCTCTGGGAATTTACTCGTATTCGACAATCACATGACGCCATATGGATTCCAGCCAAATACATTCTGTAGATGCCTACCGCTTAGAAACTTACTCCGTAGTTGTAGAGTAGCTTGAATTAATAAAAGCTGCTATAAAAAGCTTAAAAATATCTTATAGGCCGTAAGCGTCAACATATTTTGGGTTTTGTAGTAATAATAACGAACGTCAG
>JADANM010001810.1:7832253-7856792 GCA_026213755.1 Eurema hecabe
TCTGAGAAGTGACAAAAAATTGTTTCAATATCACTGGAGCTTGAAATTATTGATTTCTTATATACTTTAATCATTAGTAAGGCAAAATGTAAGACTTTTAAAGAAAACTTGCAATACTTTCTTAAAAATATGTCTATACAATATATTGTCTATAAGGTATAGAATTTTTCAAAAGATTTTTTAATAGTTGTTATGTAGTATTTTAAACACAATTTTATTGCCCTGTTTAGACGTCTAGATTCCTTATATAGTATTTCAATAATTGTTGTTATCTACTTTTTTCACCGTTAAAGTAATTTTTTTTATTGCGTAAGATTTAAATTATTTTATATAATTGACAGAATATCTTAAGTTATGTTTATAATTCAAGCGTTCTATGAATTTAAATTCACATTAAAAATAAACATTATAATAACAAAAATTGACACAAACATTGCGATATTTTTCGTGTTAACACAAGGTATTGAATATTGAAGTATAAAAGTAATCTTGGGCGCTCCCTTGTTGACAAAACGTGTCCTTTGCTTCGTAGAAATATCAAAAGTAATCCGTAACAAGACATTTCCCCTTCAACGAATTGTAAAGGATTCAAAATGTACACAACACAAGCCAAATATTAAAGAGAGAATAATCTGAATGTTGTATGAATGTTTAACGAGCACTCGTTACCAGAGATCTTATTAAATATTACTTTCTACGTGTTTGAAAGACGTTAGTATATCATTACATAGTATAAAACAAAGTCGCTTTCTTCTATATGTCCATATGTATGCTTAAATCTTTAAAACTACGCAAGCGATTTTCACGCGTTTATTTAATAGATAGAGTAATTCAAGAGAAAGCTTGGTCTTCTTTCTCTCTTCAGAAACTTATGATAGGTCTATTTGTACACTCATTAAGAGCGAATAGACTAAAATATGATAAATAGAGTCTAGTCATTTCAATAAACAAATAATCTTATTCGTCTTAAACGAAAAACAGAATTCCGAAATAAGATAAATAATACCATTAGGTCTCAACAACAAGATTTCGCCCTTCTTAGAAAGGTAACTTGAGTTTTACAGAAACTGAAGATTTCAGTATATTCTTGGAAAAGAAAAACATACACCTTCCTTATGTACGAGTATTTAAAACCAAAAAAGCTAACTAAAAAAATTCACCATAGCCCAAGAAAATAAAAAATATCACCATAAATTATCACATTTGGTCTATACAATATAATAACATCAGTCAAACTTAGAGCTACATAACAATAATCCGCTATCAAATGCAAGAGGAATAATAAACTCGAACTCGCAAATCGCCGACAGGTCGGCGCCTTATTAATGGCGCCGCGCGCCGGTGGCCTATTAAACATCACCATTTGTCTTCCTATACAGGAGTTATTAAAGAATACTCTGTACATCATACTGTACTTGGATAATGCAATAAAACATGTTATACACATTTTTGTTTTATTGGTAAACATAAACGCATAAATATAACACAAAATTACAATTTCTTTTTCAGAGTAACACGGCTTTTTTTTCCTTCTCCTAACTTGGTTTATTTGTTTACTTGTAAAGTGTGTATTGTTATACTTATTTTTCTAATAGGCTCTGGAATAAATGTTTCTTTCTTTCTTTCTTTCAATTATGTACTTAATACCTATACCTATTATGTTGTAATTTATAAAGTATAAACTATAGGCCGCGTCACGAATCTTTAGCGCTGAACGAAACCTGCGCAGAAGTCAAAAATAAGGTATCGAGGTAACGGCGCGGCGCGCAGGGCGCGTGATCGTCGGGTGCGCGAGCGTTGATTGGTTGTCCCAGTCGTGTGGTCTCTCTCGCACCAATACGTCAATTACGAGCGCGATTCTACCGATGGGCAGCTATTCTCGTCCAGCGCTAAACATAAATGACGCGACCTATACCTGCCGAGGAGACGCGCGCGACCTGCTCGCCAAGACGCTCAGGCTAAGAGCGTTTCTAGAAGCTTCTACAGATAGACTTGCACGCAAGAGGCGCACTCGACCCGCGCGCAAGCATGCTCTAGTGAAATTCGAAAACTTCTAAACTTCTCGAACTTACTTCGAAGAGGATACTACTAAGGCTAGAGCTACGCGCCGCTGTCCGATACTCGCTCACTCATGCGATGGACAGGACCTTCGGGATTTCTCAAAAAGACTTAAGCCTGATGCCTGGGTCGCCTCCATGATAGTTGTTTTTAGAAGCTTTTGAAATCTCCAGTCGCCATCGAATGCGAATAGTAATGCCATTTGTCGAAATTGTGAGAAGCTTACAATTTATTTTCATATACTTGATGTTTAACTAACGTAACTACGTCACATGTTTTAATTATCTCTTTCTAATTTTTATATTTAACGAAATGGCAGGGAAAGACTAGAAGTGACCGAAAAGAACGTGGCTGACGTAGTCGTTAAGAAATTAGCCGAATTGGAGGCCAGCAAGAACATGATGGAGCAATACCGGCAGTCCATTGAAGTGAGTGATTTTTGACTTGATAACGTATATTATAAAGGAAAACTTACTTAAGTTTACAATTTGTTTAATATTGTATCAAAAACCCTAATTTCAATATTATTATCTATTACTTATTTAAAATACTAACCTATTTATATACTAATTTCAATTAAGTTTTAATATGTATTGTTAGCTTATTTTCGACCGTATTTTTATGAAAAACATTATTTTTCCCATTTACAAAGACTCCCATACATAGTAAGAAGCCAGACGGATTTAATGTGAAACAGGTGTTTGCAATATTCAGGGCCTGCTCGGCGATCTCGAGTCGCGAGTAAAGATGCGAGGTCCATTCCAACCGTAACGTACACACGCTTGTAGACGCACGCAGTACACATACACGGGTTATACGTTCATACGTTTGCTCCCTTTGCCTTTCAATACGAATTAACTCTTATTACGTCAGTACAAGCTTATTTTTTATTGTATTAATATTTATTACTAATCATATGTATGTCTATATAATTTTTATGGTGATACTATATTCATTTATTTCTTTGCTTTTTGGTATTGCTTCAATTATAAATGACTTGGATTGTCAGACTATGTTAAAAAAAATATTTTTATTTATCTAATTTAGAAATATATTTAATAAAGCTATTAGCGATGACTACTTTATATACTGAAGACGTTTGAATAACGTATGAAACCACGCACACGATACCTATTTTATAAAGATTCAAGCTACCCCTAAAATAAACTAACCACAGACTATAAACAGATTAAAAGTCTATATCTATATAATGTGCGGAGTCTCTTACTAGAAAGAACTGTTTTTCTAAATACCTACCTACATAAGGTTTAATACCAAAGTGAGCAAACGAAATCACGAGCTTAAAGAGCGGTGCCTCGCAATGTTTCAGCACTTGTAAATAACCACTGATTGGTCAATGTGGTATATGGAATAAATAAATGAAAAAAAAAATATTTAAAAGCATTGTACATCATGCTTGGTTAAATGGGTCGAAATGGAATGTGATCTTTGTTTTACTTAAATTTGTTATAGTGTATTAATTCTAAAATATAAAATAATTTTGGTGGTTACAAAACCTGATGATTGATTTAACTTTATTATATTTAGAATCGCTACTTTTAAAATAAGTACCATTCCATTAGCAATCTGTTTAACGTCGTAGAATTAAATTGCCTAATTTTATGTTAGCGCTTATTACATTCATTATAAGAATCGAAAGACTAAATTACTTTGTATTTACAGACACTCAAAAATCAGCTGGTTCAGCCCACTGAGGAAGAAGATATCGACATTATTGAACAGGTATGTTTCTCAGTAACTTATTTTAAAGAATTTTCATTGATTTATCTATATAATTTAAAAAATATATTTGTTGTGTGCTGTGCTTGACAATCTCAACATAGTAACGTTATTTTCAGGAGCTGTTATCGTGCGACGAGACGGAAAGACGTGCGCGCTACACGGCGGTCCGCGGCGCACTAACGCAGCTGGCCCCGCTTCCCGCGCCCCTTGCCCCGCTCCGCGCTAGATTAGAACGCCTTGCCCTCGCACTAGCCTCGCCCCCCGCCGCCCCCGCCCTCGCCCCCGCCACGCCCCTCCCCCGCCGCGCACCGCCCGCCGCGCCCGCCGCGCCGCCCGCACCCGCCGCCTGTAGTTAGACGCACCTATTGCGGCAGAATTGTCTTAAGAATCAAATATCATAATACTCCAAGACACAAATCAGTTCACACTATATGGCATAATTTAAACTAACAACGCAACAGTTGTACAAAAAAATTGTCATTCAACATACATAGGTGTGGTCATATTTGAGAGACGTGTTTTATCGAGTATTGTATTTTTTTCTTCCATTCATAGAAATAAAATTATTCTAATATGGTAATAAATTAAAAAAATCAACAATTACTCACGTGTGCCGATCAACATAATGACAAAATATAATTAATTAATAGTATGTAAATAGCATTTAAGCTTTTCCAATTAGTGCATATTAGATATAAAATATTAATACGTAACAATCAACTCGCCAACATTAATAATATTAATTATACAAGACAATCGATAAAAAACAAACTATTTTTCTGTTTAATTTTAAGAAGAAGTAAGGGAATACGAAATTACGAGCTTTTTACTGTTGTACTGTAGATGACGTGAATTATTAAAATTAATTAGAATTATACTTAATTATAAAATCAACGCCAACATTACATGAAAAGCCTAGAAATGATCAATAATTATAAATATGTAATCAATTATTTGCTTGACGCATAAAATTATATCGCCGATCATCCGTCCCGCACAAATTCGAGCTTGCCAGTAGTCAAAATGTTTTCTCCTATTTTTGTGTAGTCTTAAATTTCGGTAAAGTAGTTTTTACCGCCAAATTTAGTCCTTTGCGTAGACTGATGTTAGTTCAATATTAGAATTAGCAAAGCTGGCAACACCGCTTTTACAAACATTCGAAATTCGACATCATAAGATAAGTTATATTAGATAAGATTTGAAGAAAGATGTTAAAATGGTTATTTGTATTATTATAGGATTGTTGAGCAATTGATTAGAAAAATGTAATGTGGTAGGCATCGGTAAATTTGTAAGTATGATCTCATTCATATGCTTGGCGTTTAACATTGAGAATTTGCTGGTATATCGTTTTGAAACATAGCTTAAGTTTCATACAAATTTCTAAATAAAATGAGAGAATTTATTTTGTTTAACAATTTTCATTCCTAAAGCATTTATTATTCTTTCGTCCACGAAATAACTGTGTATTTATGTTTTATTAAGAAAGATTTTGGAATTATAAATAATTATAATTTTTTGTCTGCTTTTTTGGGGCACATGACTTTAAACTACATTGCCATATGTTTACATTTGTGATTCATATCACAAAAATGGAATGTGCCATGACTACTTATATCAATTATAATATTTGTATGTTATTTTACATATAAAATATATAAACGAAAATATTTAAAAAACAAATTTAGAATTTTAAATAATTTACAAGGTTATCTAGTCAAATCTATTTGGACAACAATTAAAATCAGACTAGCTTTTTGAGACTAAAGAAATCATGTACCGTTTATATTATTTTGAAGGTATGCACGTTTAACTATCGTTTGAAGTGTATAAGACTGATGAGGAATTGTTTTATTGATATAAATATAAGATACAGGTGTTGCAAACATTATTTATATTGTTTACGTAATTTCCGATAATAATAGGTACATACATACTTCACTCGCTTGCATCAGGTGCTTCTGTCCACTGTTAATTAATAAAAATTCGTTTCCATTGTGAAATAGATATACAAATAACAATATATAATGTAATGTAAATATTGTTGTAAATAAATAATCCTTTATACATTTGTTCTTTCATTTAGTCAAAGCCAGTCAAATATACAGTGTGTTACAAAACAAGTGTTCGAATTTTAAGGGGATTTTTTTTTTTTGTTTGAAAAAATGTATTACGTTATTTTTTTTAAAACAATAGCATAATACGGACCTATTACTGGTATACAGGAAGAGGTTTTCTGATCGGACCCTTGTTTTGTAACACACTGTATATATTGTCAAACATTTAGGTTACATACAGTAACAGTTGATTAGCCATAGTATTAGAAAACAATAACGTACGTTAGTTCGGAAAGCGAAAGATACTACAGATCTAGCATTTATTTAGAGCCAATACAAAAACTATGCATAGAAATAGACTACATTTAAAATGTATATATGTATCGTGGTTATATAAAAAAGCACCACTACCTTTTTTAGCTTTCGTATTTGAGGAACCAATATGTCGTAATATTTAAAAAATAAAAGATATTTAGTTTTTGAGAACATTTATTTGATACTCCATTTAATAAACATTATTACATAGATAGAGTGTTAAGTTATTAATTTTTGCAGCCTAATACATATTTATGAACCAGTCACAGTTTTATAGAATCCCATTTGAAACGGCTCGAATGTGTGCATGAATATTACAAATTATTTACAAATCAACATCGTGAAGCCTTACATTAGAAATGATTGATCTATGTAATATAATACATTTTATATATCTACATATATAGCTCGACATTAGGTGTTTATAAATACATAGAATGTTGAAACTACAATACTGATATAACGACGAGTTTAATGGTATGACTTACTAACAAGTGGTTTAGGTACGGTGGAAAATTTTAAATTAATCTATAATGTGAATTTTAGAAAACAAAATTAGTTTTTTTTTGTTCATTAATTACTTACAATTTAATACCAAAATCCAATGGTATGTATTGTAGATATAATCTATAGAACCTTATGTATTTAAAAATTTAATTAAATGTTTATCATTCCATTCTGGTTAAAATGTAACGCAATGTAATACACATTTAAAAAATTTGGACCTATCAACCATTCGTTAGTAAGTCCTTAAAAAATAACCAACTTTCTGAATGATTTAACAAAGTTATCGCAGCGCATGCTAGGTAGCTTTTAAAATGTGTTGAATATCTTAGTTTTAGTGGACATAGAAATTTAACCTAAAAGTATATAAATACATCAGTCAGAGGGCTGCAAGCTATTTGTCTATCTACATGTTACCGCTGTATCATGAGCTCGGTTGAGCTAATGTTTTATTTATGATAAAATGTATTAAAACTGATCTCGCTTTTTATTCCAAGAAAAAGGAAGAAAATTTGAACAGACCTGAGCTATTGTTCATTATTTAAACTACATTTGAACCTCAACCCAAGCCCATCATACAGCGGAAAATCTCACCTTATCACTTAAAACTAACAAAGAAAATCTACATACTAAACTTGTTCGATTTCATATTATTCTCAATATACAACAATACAAATGTGGGCGATAAAGAGTCGCAAAATGCATTATAAATTCTTAAATTATGTTCGCTTTAATTTATATTTAAATACATGGAAAATCAACTATAAAATAAGGAATGAACAATTAACCACGTTTCATCGAATACTAGTCAAGTCTTATTACTACGATCGCTAACTCCAGAGACGATGTTTAACAAACCAATTAAAATTGCTTCGTGTGAATAAGCTTTTCTATACTTAACATGGGTTTTAAATACGTTTAATACTCACATATAACATAGAAAATTGTCTAAATATACAAGTTTTTACATAATCATATAATAAATAGCGTTCGAGAGCGTTCACAGGACGCATCTTGAAATTCGTGGTCCAATTTAATCGTTAACTATTAAACTTTATTTAAATTATTTTATCTGAATAAAGTTTAAAGGTACACATAAGCGTTTAGAACGAAATAGTATTTTTTTTTTAAGAATAATTCTTACTATTGATATTCTGTATATGACCTGCGCATGAGTGCACAAATTGTTACGAATTCGGTTCACTTGATAACAAAACACAATCATGAGATCAAAATTCTTCCCAATGTTTTTTACATTAGGTACAAGAGGGAAAAAACATATGAGAAGTTTTTTAAACATATATAATAATAATGCCCTGATCATAGTTTAAGATCTATACAATTCAATGTTGTCTGATTTGTATCTACTTACAAAATAAACGTTTAAACCATATACCAATATGATAAAAGTTTAGTTTTCGAGGATTTTTTATTTCTTTTTTGTCAGTTTTTATCTTTCTTATTTAAGATCGTATGTCTAATTATTAATTAGACGTAAGATAATTAATTTTAGTTTTTTTTGTACAAGAAATCAATGATAGACAAATTATGCAAATGCTAATATTTTACCATTAAAAGTGTATCTATCTGACAATAACAAAACTAATATTCCGGTGGTATGATTCATGCACGCATTGCGTGCGCGCGGATACGCACAAGTTAATTGCACTGTCGCTAGCAGCTAACTAGTTACAAAATATATTTTTCTAGTTTTATTTTAATATAAAATAGAGTAAAACAAAGGAAATCTTCGTTCACTTTTCAGGATGCATGTGCAATCCTAAGTCATTTCAATTTTTCACTTTTCGACTTAAATGTCCAATTGAAAGAGATATGAGAAAAATGTATTAACATGTATGGAAAGAATTGGAAAAAAGGATCACAATGTGGTACTTCATCTGAAATTTCCAGCAATAAGTTCCAAGCTACTATAATAATCTTATTTCTGCAATTCTTTCATAAACATCTCACTCTAAACAGTTGTAGAGTCAAAATCTAGAGCTCTCTCACTTTTACAAAAAGTACAAGATTATTTCTGTACTACATATCCTTACTTTATCGTACATAGAGACGTCGTTGGTAAAATTGCACTTGGGGTGGGAGTTACCATACATGCCCTACTTCTGGGCTCTTCGTGAATGTCAGGTATCGATAGTCAATGTCATCCATTAGTTCAAAATCAATTAATTGTAGCCATAGCCGAGGCACATGTAGTTTGCCCTCGTATATAGAGCACTATATCTTTAGATAGCGAGGCGTCTACTATTTATGGTATATTAGATGCCACTACTATTATGAGAGGTGGAAGCAGCAGCCACGCTAAAGGCACATCCTGCCATAGACACTCAGATGTATCCTACCCATATATACAAATCTATGAAGCCCCCTCCCCCCCGCGGGGGGTACATATACGGAGCGGGGGCCGACTGCTAATGGGATCAGTGGGGTCACTAGTGCACTATGCAGGCGAGGTCAGGAGGCGCGTCTCCCCTCCCCCCCCTTCTCCCCAGCCCCCTATATAAGCGCGGGTGCCGGCTGCTAGTGGGGTCAGTGTGGTCAGTGTGGTCAGTGGGGTCAGTAGCGCAGGGTGCAGGCGCGGTCGGGAGGCGCGCCTAAGTGGAGAGGTAGAGGCGGTGGTAGTCGTTGGCGCCGAAGGCCGCGTTGCACTTGGGGCACTTGCGCTGGCGCGTCTCGTAGCGCGTGCGCAGGCAGTCCCAGCAGAACACGTGGAAGCACTTCGTTAGTACTGCGTCTTTGCGTTTCACCTGCAAACATTTTATTACATTGTTGTATTTATAAAAGTGCTTATATTTCAAGTAATATTTTCGTTTATTAATATTAAATATAGTTGTATAACAACCCCATAGTTATAACAAGACATAATAAAGAAACGCACTTGATGGGTACAAAAGATTGCAATTACCAATTGGAACAGTAAATAACATTCCAACGTAGTATTTTGAATCTTGGCAGGTAATTTGATACAATAGAGATATAAAGTATGATACAATAGAGACATAGTTACATGTAGTAGTTATTTATGTGTGTGATTTGTTTGTAGTTCATATTTTTTTTAAACACTCTTTAGATCTTTAAAATATATTAAATAGAGTTCAACATCTTTAGCTAATACAATACTTATTAAAAAACATTCCTATCTACAGTAGGTAGATATGCATTTTCATAGACAAAATAGGTAATGTACCTTGCACGAGGGACAAGTTAAAGTCTCCTTGTACTCTCTGATCTCTTCCAGCAGAACCTCATCCATGCTGCTGCCGGCTTGCTCCATTTTCTTCATGCGTTCCGCCTTGCGACGTAGGATCGCCAACTCTTCCTGAAATAAACATTAAAATTCTGTTTGTTTGCTTGATTCTACTCTTTTTTTATTTAAATTAGCTACTGTAGCTTAAACTACTGTTTTAAAATTGAACCAAATTCGTAAATCAAAAATATATATATCAAGACCATAATAATAATTATTTAATAGTCAATGTAATTTGCAACACACATACATGTAGTCTTTTTGTTTTGTACGCTTCCGCTTCTAGTGCACTTGTCTTCTCCGCTACAACCTGCTGTGCCTCTTTCATTTGTGCGTGGTACTTTTCTGTAATATTACAATTTCATTCTAATTATTCTTATTACTCTCAGTGTAAAATATATTCAGTCTAACTATTACACAATATTGGTTCTAAAACAATCCAATTGCTTACACCAGTGAAGTTTAATTCACAATAATAAATTATGATCATACTATGTTTTGACAAAAGCTTTTGAACAATATTTTTGATTAGAAAATAGAAAAAAGTTACCTAAATGTAGTTTGAGATCAGCGGCCGACTGGGCAGATTCTATGGCCTTCCTCTTGTGCATCTCCATGGCTTGCTGCCGGAGGAGCAGCTCCTTCTCCACAGCAGACAGAGTGGCTTGGAGCAGGCGTTCTTTCTCCTCCAGTCGACGAGCCACCAAACCCATTGATTCTATTTGTTGGTCTCGAGTCACCACCTATATATAATTATTTTATTGCGAATGCATGTATCTTCTACACTACACTATGGCCATCTTTTTTATGCAACGGATTTTAAATTCGGATAGATTTGTCAAACTTTTAGTAAATGGCACCTACTTTTAACCAGATTTATTTTTGGTAGTATACCTCTACCATCTTGTCATAAAATCATCTATGTAAAGTAATTAAAGACAGGTCCAACTAACCTTGCCAATAAATTTTTTACTTTCACCAACAGGTGAAAGTAAAAAATTTATTGGCACCTGTTGGTGAAAGTAAACATACTTATAAATTAGAAATTAACAGACCTGTTCCTGTAACAACTGTTTCTCTTCCCTAAGCAGCTTGTGCAGTGAGTTGGCCTTGATCCGCTCCGACATGAGCTTGAAGTTGGCATCATCCTTCTCTCGCAGCTGCTGGATCAGTCTGGAGTTCTGCTCTTGCATGTCTTCAAACGCCTGGCCTGTTACTTCCATTTCATTGAGTAGCGTTTCTTCCTCCTATGAGTTGAGAAAAATATTGAAGAAAATTCTTTATGGATATATATTTTCTTTCAAGTTTTCATACAAGAATTATAGCCTTCTGAAGTTCTAAACCTACTCTACCTACCTCCCTCTCTTCTGAACCTACAAGTATTTGTCGGTTCTTATTTTATAATTCCGAAAATTTGGATTGTTGATAGAAACTAGCGATCAAACATAATACATAATTCGTTGATAAGTTTATAAAAACTAGCCAAGACAGACATCAGGCTACAATACAACATCTTATGTTATAAGAAGATATAATAATTTATGTTATACTGTTGCTAACAGGGCATAGTGGGACTCAGTGGCGCACAATGCATAACTATGCTGAAAGTAACTGGAACATGAATTAGTTTTAGTTTGAGAGTGCTCGCATAATGCAAAGCGTTGCTGTACTTGAAACATTATGCATTATTTTACAGGGGGTAGTACTTTCACAGGAGACCGACTGGATGCGTGGGTACCCCACAGTGCCAGACATTCTACTGCCTGAACAATGATGTGCAAAAATCACTGTGCTTCGGTCTGCAGGGCACTGTAGCCAACAAGATGCTAATGAGTATATACTGGGCTAACAAGTCTTAACATTTTGTGATTCAAATGTGGAACATTGGTGTAGAGTTTGACTTTAGAGCACGCAAGTTCCGGGTAGCACTGAATTGGTTATGGTCTGGTGTTTCTCTTTCACCACTTCAAAGTATAAAAAATATGCCACAATATGTATTTTAGTGCTATAATTGGAAAAACGAGGTACCTGTGATCCGGCGAAGGGCCTGGTGAATGCGTGCAGCGGGTCGACGTTGGGCCGCACGCACGACAGCTGCTTCTGCAGCTCGTACTTCTGCTCCTCCAGCTGCTTGATCTTGCGCAGCGCGTCCTCGTCCGCCATACGACGCTCACGCTTACTTTCCTGTTAGTTTATTTCATAAATACATATTGTAATCTGGCTAGTTGGAAATATAAAAAAAATACTGACATTTTATTAATTTTATCTCTAAGACATACATATATATACACATACATGCTAGAGATTTATAAATTAGGGTTTTAGTTGGTATAGCACAATTTGAGTGAGTCCGACATAACCGCCTTGCCCTTCCCGAGAAGGACGCGTTATTTCACCGTAAGATAGTAAATTCTGTTACGTCCTTTAAATATAACTAAATGGATTTTCAAATTCAATGACTATCATCACTAAATGTTTTTATGTGTAAAGTCTGTGAATAGACAAAATGTATTCTAAGCTCAAAAAAAAGCAATAGAAACACAGACCTGCGCCATTTTAGCCTTTTGTCTATGGTCCTCGAGCTCCTGCCGAACTTTCCTCTCTGCCGCCATCAGCTGCACCTTGTCTCTTTGCTCTTTACTCACTCCTTTGTACATGTCTAGCAACAGTTTCAACTCCTTTTGTTCGTTCACTGCCTTCCTGTTATAATTGATTGACTTTATGAGAAAATAATATCTATGAAATATACATAAAATACATACTTGTAAATGATCATATAATATTGCTAGTAACTTTAGTAAGAGAATATAATATCCGTGGTTTTCCCCGTACATGGAATTTTTGGCTACAAACAAAACTTATGTTTTAAATGTAGCTAAAAGTTCATAATTAATTTTTATAGTACTAGAAAGTAGTTATGCAAGGGTCACAGGTCAAAGGGTCACCGGAAGACACAGTAAGCCAAATATATAAAGTGTAATAACTAACTTGAGCTGTTGCTTGAGATCCTTAATAATGAGTTCTTGTTCCTGTATCTTAGCTCGGCCGTGCTCCTTGCCCAGTGAAGGCTTGTTGTCACCTCCACCGCTGCTTGCGCCTTCTTCACTCTACAATTTTTTGTTATTCAATTCATTACTGATCATTATTATTTTTTTTTTTTTGGACTACTCAAATAAAAATGCTATGTAACAGTTTGTAATAAATTGTAATTCACCATAACAATAAACAAGACTGATTTGATCAGAGTTTTAGAATTACATCAATTCAGAAACGAAGCTGAAACAATACTATTTGATTATTTAATAAATTTCCTAATAATGTCTTCATATTTTAATATATCTAATTTAAATAGCTTACCTCAGGATCAGGTTCTTCTTTTTTAACAGCAAGTGGTTTCTCGTCCGGTTGCTCCGGCACGTTACTACCTCGAGTAGAGGCTTCCTCCATTTCTTTGCGAAGCTACAAAATTAACATTGCTTTAAGGTTCTCTAATATTTTAACTAACACAAGTATGATAACAGATAAAAATACCAATTTGATAATATTTATGATATTGATATGAATATACCTCTAATAGGAATAAAGCAAATTTTGTATGAATAAAGAGAGTATCTTTGCAACTTATAACAATATTTCTATTATCTATTGTCAAAAATCACATGTAAAATAAACATCCATAACACTTTATTATAAATGAAAGTTACCTTATTTAGTTCCTGACTGCTGTCCTTATATTTTCTTTTATACCTATGCACCTCTCCCTTCAACTGTTGATTGTGATTCTGTAGTGATGTAATCAAATGCCTCATTTCTCTATTAATTGGTCCCGTCTGTTCGTTGGCAGCGAGGTTTTGTTCAAACTCTATACGTAACATTTCATATTCTTTCCGTAGCTGTCCCAAGACATCTTCTAATTGAATCATTTCTGCGCGGAGAGCTTTCTGTCTGGCAAGTTCCTCGCTCTACAATATGCAGTAATCTCATTATTGATTTTATTTGGATAGTTTATTCATAGGGTTAAATAGTATTTAATTTTAAGTGTTGATTTATTACCATGCAGTATAAATTAATAATCAACATTATTTGTAGATTTCTAACTGATATTCATATAATACAAAAAGCATTTTTTATAATAATAATGATTTTATAATATACCATCCATGTAATTTAATTATGATTTTTATATTTCAATTCTAAATAAAATAAGATAATATTTTTTTTAAATGTTGGTTAAACTCACCTCCATTATTTCAATTTGTCTCATGTGCAGATTCTTGGCATTCTGTAATTGTAGCCTGGTCTCATCAAGTGCAGTTTTCATTTGCATCGACTCATTGTACAGAACTGAAAATTGACTCTGAAGGCATTTATATTCTGTGGTTTCCACTATCACTGATTCTGGTAGTTGACGAATCTGGAGTAAAACAGTCCTTTATTATCAACAATACCTTAATAAAATAAACAAAAGATATAATACATTTGTTTCACATGCACCAGTTATTTTTGACAAAATACAACACAAAAGCTTTAACAAAATATTACAATTTTCTTGATATACAAGTATTACAAGTCAATATCATTATTATTTTTATTTGATATAATCAGGCAGGCAGTTGAGACGACGGATGATGCCCGCATCTCGCAATTACTACTGGTTTTCATTTGAAACTGAGTATTGGTCCAGTCTATTCTTAAATTGATTTATATTGTCAGCTGTAATCACATGTTCTGGTAGTACTGTATAAATTTACAAAAATTCATAATCTAAACATATTAGTATGTAATAATGGTACTACTAATAATAATTACTGCTATTCTTGATAGAAGATTGTACCATACTCACATCCATTTTAAGTTTTTCAAGTTCCTTAAGTGTGTCCCGGTGTTGTCGATGCAATCTATCTAATTCCGCAAGCCTATTGTTGGCAAGTTCTCTCTGTTCTTCAAGCTCTGCTGCGATATCTTCCAGCTTTGCGTTGGCGACAACCGAGTGAGGTGTAGGTGCACAGTTCGAGGGTGCTGTAGTACCCGACTGGTGATAGCTCTTGAGCTTTTCTATAGCTTCTGCCAAATGATTCTCTAATTTGTCATTTCTTGATCGAACCTGTAAAATAATTATTACGGTGAAAAAAATATAAAGTATACATATAAAAATACAGTCCATGAAGATTAAATAACCGAAATATTGATCATATAAATAATTCATAGTTATTTTAATAATTAATTAAATAAAAACTCTATGGGAAATACATAAAATGTAATACAACAGACCTTCATTAATTCGTATTGTAAATCATCAATCTGATTTTTCAATTCAGCATTCTCTGTATCCCTGCTATTGACGGCATCTTGCAACTGTGCTACTCTCAATGTCATGGCATGATGGCTCTCATGTAATGTCGTACTTAAAGCTTGCAGGCGACGGTTCTCAGCTGTCACTTCTTCATTTGTAGCTCTAATGACTTCATCTAGAGATGGTGCTGGCGTGCCTTCTATGTGAATGCAAAATATTTTTATTTTCATGTCTTTTTAGGCATTGAGAAAACAAATAAAAGAGCCCTTTGTTATATTTATAATAAATGTCTTTATGTTATAATCTGCTGAGTTTCAACAATCCAAATTATCATGATGTAAGATGTTATTCTGAAGTTAATGCGATTGCATAATAAAACTATATATAATAAAAATATGTAGATACATAATGTGTTCCTGACGGAAAGGCAGAAAACTAGGAGACTTATATGTTAGTTTAGTTTAGTTACTAGATATAAATAAGAATGGACCAATTATCAAAACTCACCCTCTCCTTCACCCTTAATGGCTCTCCATATTTTATCATTCCTCTGTTGCAATCTATCAAATGCCTGTAATACTTTGGCGACAGCTCTTTTGCTAACTTGTACTCTATTAGCAAGTTGTGCATCCAATTCTTCTTTATCCCATGTTGACAGCTGCATGAGAAATGATGTTGTTGCTTCATTTTCATCTAGAATACAACTTTTATTTAGTAATCACATATTTAATAAGATTTCAACTTAAAATTACACATTAATCCTGACACAGGCACTCAATCATACAATTTTTAAATGTTAAAGTAAAGTAGTACTTTTATTTTCAGATTCATCAGCTGTTTCTGCATCAAAGCGCTGCAACAAAACTCTTATGTCTTCATTCAAGAGATTCCAATATCTATTGACTACACACAGTACAGCATCATCCTGTGTTTGCCGCTTTTCCAACTGTTCTATTCTCGCTCGCAGCTCAGCCTCACATCTATGACGTTGCTCTATTCTCTAGAATTACAAATCAGAAAGTGATCTTAATATACATAAGCAACATTATGCTCTTTTATATTATGTGAATGCTCTACTGAGTAAGGAACAATTTTAAACCAAAAGCAATTGAGTATATACAAAAATAATTATTGTCAACAATCCTCTTTTCTTATATTTATAATTCTACGAAATACAAAAGTTGTATAAACAGCTGATCATAAAAGTATATTTATTTCATTGGTGCGCATTAATTATGCCTCAAAAATGGAGTAAAACCTTGTAACATACAGGTTTTATGTCAAGACAATTCCTTAATCACCTGTGCTAGCTTTTTATTCTGGAACTGAAGGACTTTTATGTCCATTTCTTCTAAAGTTGAAACAGGGCCAATCAAGTGTGGTTCAAAGTGAACTTTCTTAATAGGCGGCTGGCTGCTGCCATTGCCGCTTTCTTCAGCCGAACGCTTCGACATCTTAAACTAGAAATAGTCAGGAAAACTATTAGTTTGTAAAAACATTTTATTGATTTGTATTATACAAGTGAATTGCGAAGTCGTATTAAGTAAAGAGATAGGCCGAAAGTAGCGACCTCGCTCTAAAGTTGGGTAATACACTTACTTGCTTGTCAATAATGACACCTTAATTAAATTACCCTAAATTATATTAAAAGGAGTTTATGGGGTGTTTTCTGTTTTGGCACTATATAATTTATCATTTTTCCTTATAATGCATAGGAAATGGAATAACGAGAAGATTTTAATATTATTAAAAATAACCAACTCGACTAGGCCTTTTACTGTGAAATTAGTGAACGGTGTTGCAACCTACAAATTACAATTGTACAAAGAGTATATCTAAAAATAAAAACGGTACGTTTATTATAATTTACAATAATTAGAAACATAATAAATTATATATTTTAGTGTACTAAATATACTATAATAGGGGCTTATATTACAGATTTAGATTTGATTTCCATCCGTCAATAATGCGGACTGCATTATTGATGTTAAATCAAATTATTATAACTTGTAGTACGTAAAATATAATTAAATCTGCCTTATCATACTTGTATAAACAATGATAATATATTAAATATGTATTATGTTATAAGAGCAAAATTTTGAAGACGCAAAAACATCCTAATTAGGACGTCTTACCTTTAGGTGATTGGTTGCATTCACGCGCAACTGACAAAACTATCTCTTTTTTTCTTGTTGGTTTTATCATTTCTCTTTTCTATCGTTTTAAGTTTGACTTGTGTGTATGTGTGCAACAGGCAACTGCAATGTCTGCCGCTGCTGTGCGGAAGTGGAACACTTCCTTCCTTTCCTTTTCGATCGATATGCATGGGTATAATATAATATCATTAATCATTGCGTACAAACAATAAAATAACTTCAATTGTCAGTGATTTCAAATTTGAACTTAATTTTTTCTTTTACTGTGTGTATTTTAACAATTAAAATTTAGTTAAAGTTAGATACTAAACTGATTTCATTCTTCCTTCTAATTTTAGAATATAATATTTACTCGTAGTATTAATTTTGGTATTAATTACATCGTTTCATTAGTCGTATTACATAGTTAGGTTATACTTGTACTGATTACTAAAGAGTTCGAGGTATTTTTGGAAATAATTCAATCTATAATATTATACTTCTTTATTAGAAAATTTTGAAACATAATATAAAATCTTCAAACTTAATATAAGCACCATTATTATCACAATTATTATTATTTAAAGAGTATACCTCATGAGTAGTAACTGTTATTAGTCAAGTTTAAACTACATATTTTGATTCATAACATTTCTATAATGCAGTTGGTCTTGGAACATTTTAATGAAGACTTCATATTTTCTGTCGTGGAAAGATTTGATATCTTTATTTGGCTTTATAACATCTGCTTTACCACCCATACTTTGGATTGCTGTTAGCATACTATTAAAGTATTGTGATGCACAAGCTCCCAATATTGCAGAACCTACTAAAACTGACTCCTTTTCGTGAGGTTTTAACAAAGGCAAACCAACACAATCAGCTTGTATTTGCACAAAAAGTGGATCTTTTGCTAAACCACCGCAAATAAGGAGGGATTTAAACTGCTCATAACCACATTGTGTAAGAGCTTCGATGATATGCCTGGTTCCATACTGAAACACGACATTAAAAATTATTTTTTAATTTTTGAATTAAATACTATATTGACAAATAGTAAAATGTACTTACTGCCAATGCTTGAAGTGTTGCTAAATATAGAAGGGCCAAATTCTCTTTACTACTATTAATAGTTAATCCCACAATCATACCCGTCATAGTAGGATCAGCAAGTGGGGAACGATTTCCATGATAGTCAGGCCAAACATGAAAATCCTTGGTCAATAAGCTAACATTTGTCAGTCCTTTAGCTAAAGCCATTTTTAGTAATACATCCCTTAGATGCTCTCGTAGGCTGTAACAACAATATTTGTCAGAAAAAATTATTCATGTAACTTCTATAAAATTAAATTTATGGGTTATCATTTATAACATACTCTCCCATACAGTATTTCTTTTCTAACTCCACCCCGGCAGGATGGCTTAATATAACATGATCAACTAACATCCCTGATGCACTTTGCCCAGCCTCGTTTAGCCACATATTCGGCACCATTGCACTAAAATATGGACCCCAAATGCCATTAACCAGGATTGGCTTGTTGTTTATAGCCATATGGCAAGTAGATGTACCGCATATTAGACTAAGACGGCTTGAGAAATCATTACTAATATTATCCCCAACAGTTCCTATCATACCCAGACCTCCAGCATGTGCATCTATAATTGATGTAGCTACGGGAGTATTGGGTTGCAACCCTAAAACATGAGCAATATCCCCAAGTAGACCTCCACAGTATTCACCAGGCATTAGAACTTTGTTTCCAATCTTGCAAAAGTTATTATGAGTTAAATCTTCCAACCCAATTTCCTTCATGAAGTCAACATTCCAGTGATGGTCCCCATCTGAGTTACATTCGTAATTCCATTTACATACTAATGAACATAATGATCGACTCAGTGATCCAGTTGCTCTCCAAGTAAGGTAATCTGGAAGGTCAAAAAAGTAGCCACTTTTAGACCAAACCTCTGGCAAATGTTTTTGTATCCACAGTAGTTTAGGTATTTCCATTTCTAAACTAACTTTTCCTCCAACATACTTAAGAACACTGTGGCCTGTTTTGTTGATCATATTGGCTTCTTCATGGGCTCTGTGATCCATCCACATAATGATGTTCTGTTCTTTATTCTTGGTTTCATTTACACTTAATGGACAACCATTTTGATCGAGTACTACCAATGAACATGTAGCATCAAATCCAATACCTTTGATTTGTTGAGAATTCACCCCACTAGTAACATTCTGTAAGATAAGATGTTCATTATATTAACTATTTATGTAAAATTAAGGTATCTTAATAAAAAATCCATGATTTATTTTTAAAGCAGTAGGAATAAAAACACAATATACATGTTTTTTTTTAGTCAGCACATTATACACTATTAAATCATTCAAACATACAAACCTTAATTACATCCATGCAGCATTCCCAAATATTATCGGAGGACTGCTCATAATATCCAGGCTTGGGATTCCATGTTTTTATATTTTTAACATCATTTTTTATAACTTTGCCATATTGGCTCACAAGTGCAGCTCGTACACTTCCTGAACCCACATCCACTCCCACAAAATAAACAGAAGGGTCCATAGTTTTATCTATATCTATTGAAAATTTAATATCAAAGATGTTTAAATCAAACAAAAAGTTTAATTATAGTGAAATCTGAATTTACCTTAATACTTGATAACATAATATATTAAAACTTTACAACCATCATCCGTTGACAGCATCATAAATGTAGGTAACCTTGAGGTTTAGAATGAATCCTTTCAATGATAGCAAGTTGATAAACTTGCATTATATAGTACTTATAGCCTTACCGCAATAATTGATAACCTCTAGCAGTTGTTATCTATCTATAAAGTGAACTGTATTAGAAACATTACAATTTGTAATTAAACATTACTGTGATATTCAGTTACATTGGATATAATTGTATTATATTATAAAACCATTGGACTGTGGCCTTTTTTAAATCAATTCGCTTTCTATTTTAAAGCATAAATGAAAGTTTTAAATATTCAATTTTAGCCCGCCATTCGCCAACACTATTTATCTTTTTGACGGTTGTCAGAATATAATTACTAATTAGAACTTGATAAACAAGAATCTAGAGCAAAGTAAAGTATGTATGTATAATAAAAATAAAAATAAGCTCCATATAAAATGCAACATGCAAGAAAATTTTACAATACCTACAATAAAGTCGTGAATAAACTATAATGTTAAACAAATAAATGTTTTTAATTGACCAATGGTAACAATTTAAATTAAAACTCGTTGACAGACGTGGGCGACCGGCGACAGTTCTCAGTCTTAACTCATAAGTCTTTCACATCTGAAACATAAACACAAGAGTGTGGAAATGTAATTGTTATCAATTTATAAATTATGTAAACATAACCTTAAATCTCGTAGATATTTCAAATTTAATTAACTAATTTAGCAAAAGGAGTTTAAAATTCTAAACAGTACGCATAATAATTCAAAGAATTCTTACGAATTATATATTAAGTTTAATTTAGTAATATAATAAACACATTCAAATTGGAATAAGTTATACCCTATTATTGATACTTTCAAGTATGGTACGGTTTAAGAATAGGTAATGTATCGTGTATTTATTGAATTACTTATTTTTTTTAAAGTAAATATAATTTTTAAACCCCTTTTATAATGCAGATACATTACAGTGGAAATATCATCCCCTGTGGTCCCAGAAAGTAAACCTCTAACTTTAAAGTCTTCAACACTTCACGAATGTATTATACATAAGATACAACAGTTACATGGAGATTTTGGTGTTGCCGCCGTAAGAACTGGCTTTCTTACAAAATATTGCAATGAAAATACAAGAATAGCAATTATACGCTGTAGACATGGACCACATCACTTTGTTACAAGCAGTATTCCATTTATAACTAAAATAGGTACATTAGATGCTAATATAAGGACACTTCACATTGGAGCTACACTAAAACACAGTTTCGTGTTTATACAAAAATATCACAGGGCCTTTTTAGATTCTTTATGGTCAAATCTAAAAACTGATGATGAAAGAAAAGCTTTAGAAGCTGCAGTTATGGAGTTTACAAAGGCTGACATATCCATGATTAAAGACAACCTTATGTAGGTAAATATTTTTGTAAGAGAGGAATAAATTGTTTTATAATTAATGTTTGGACTCAATATTGAGTATTTTTATTTTTCTTCTCCTATATAAATAAAAAGGTGAGTCGAAATCTAACATACAATGTCAAATACAAAATTATATTATCACATATCATAACAACTTTATTCTTACCACTAAAATATTTCATTGACTATTTTGTCCCTTTGTATATATTTTTATAACAAATATTATTACATTATTAATTTAACATATAAAACAATTGTGATGATTGGGATGTCATGTACCATTATTACATAGTAATTATATGTAAAACAAAGTTGAATTCTTTTGTCTGTCTCTATGTATACTTATATCTTTAAAACTATGCATTCCATTTTCATTTTGAGATGTGGCTTGTAACAAATTTATTAATGCTTGTTCACAAAAGCATTATTGGAAGGGTGGACAAGGTATAACTTATTACGTAAGGTTGACTCAAATATTGGTACTTGTAACCTTCTAACGTTAGTACAAACTTGAGTGACAAATTTCGTCACTTTTGTAAATATATCATAAATATGCTCTCGTTTTGCCATTGCTTTGATAGCTCTGCAAAGTAATTGGATAAATACAGAACCTTTTTCTTCATGTCTATAAGCTTTGAATTCCGGTGCAGTAGCCCAGTATATTAAAAAATCAGATTTTCTTAAGAAGTAATTTGTTGGCCCATCAGCAACCAAACCCTGGCTAATAATAGGCTCTTCATCCACTTGACAGGCTTGCAGAATTAATACTTTTGGTTTACCATATAATGCCTTAGCAGTATCTGAATCTAATAGAAGTTGAATATCTTCTATTTTAACTTTAACTGAATCAGCTGCATACACATGACCTCTTATACCATGAGACAGAATACACAAGATGAAGACACTATCATCTTCACAAACATTGTGTTTTAAAATATTTTTAATAAAATCAATCATTTCTTTATGATTCAAGTTTTTGCCAACTTTGACTTCAAAATTAAGTGATGCCATCGTTGTTTCTAATGCAATCTGATCTAATGTAGATCCCAGTCTTGTTGAAAGATTAATGTGTATTTTTTTCTGAATATTCTCCTTTGATGGATAGAAAATTTCTTGATTGATAATACAGCATACTCCTATACGCTTGGGGTTTTTTATAACATATGCATCTTTTAATAACAGAACATTATCAGATTTTAATTCAGTAGGTATATCATCTAGATTCATCTGGTTGAATTCTTTAAATATATCATCATATGTATTGCTTTCTTCATGATTTTCTTTAGTGTTGTTCCATTCAGGTTGTGAAAGGATGATCTTTGATGAAGATGGAAAATTTTGTGAACTATAACTTTGGTTCACATTGTCAACACAGTTTTTCCCATTTTCCAACTCATTAAGATAGTTGACATATGTGACTAAATCTGGAAAATGGTTTAATATATCTGAGAAACTTTTTAAATTAGTTTTGTACTGGTTTCCATTATTATTATGAGTTTGAAATGTAATAAATTTTCTGCACTGTAATTCAAGTAAAATCAATTCACAGCTTTCATATTCTGAAGTGTCTACATCAAGTGATAACAATGTTTTCTTCAACTTAAAAAGATTTTCTGATGTGATGCTTTCACAAATTCTGTATAAAACTTTTTTTACCAGAGGTATATGTACACTTAAAGTTAAATCTGCAGGTTTGTAGTAATTTTTTACAGCAGTTATACAACATCCCAATTTTCTTATAACATTGTAACATCTACAAATACAAAGGGCTTCTAAAAACTCATTCTTCCAAGTAGCTTTGTTATGTGCATGTGATGCCCAATTATATAGAAGATTCATATTGTCATATTCTATATCTTTTGACACTTTTTGGTAGACTAGGAGGCGCTGTAGTGCAGTATCTGGTACTTCGTAAAGAAGAAACACTAGAGAAGTAATGTCATAAGGGTCGAGATCTTTTTGCAATTTTAGAACCACATCAACATTAATAGAATTTATAAAAGGACGTAATTCTTCCGAGGGTTCACAATCCATATCATATGCATGATTCATTTTCACAATTCCTATTTATATATCACAGTATGTATTATAGTTGTTCTTAGTAATTATCATTTGTTGTTTCTTTAATATAATATTGTACTTCGAAACTTATATATCCCTAAATTAAAAATTATTAAATAAAAAATTGAATTAAACCTATCTATTAATATATTTTATTTATACGTTTTTTCATTTTTGCTAAAGTGACAGTGACGTTGACATTGACAATAATTTGACACACGGTACACGTATAACGTAGTTTGGAGTTTTTGGCGGGAATCGGATGGCGTCTATTTGTAATCTCGATTGAATATTCCTTTTTTGGTGCTAATCAGTGTCCAAGAAATGAAGGATTCATTTGAGAGCGGATAGTAGCGCCGTTCGCTCTCCTGCTCCAAGATTCGTCGAGGGTCTTTTGTAAAGCTCACTATCACTTCACAAAAGACGAAGAAAAATATAACTAAAGACGTGGCTGTATGGGCTTTGTCCCTTGGGAGAATTATACTAAAAAAAAAAGTATAACGTAGTTCCTAGTTTTCGAATTACAGAGTGCGAATCAGTGGCACAAAATGCCGATTTATGTTAAAGGATGAATGAACGTGAAATACTTTTAGAATGAGTGTGCTCGCACACGGCACAATGCGAAGCGTTGCTGAAGCTGAAACATTCAACGTCGAGAATTATGCCGCATAATGCGTTATAGTGCTTTAGGTAACCAGGCTTACTTACCTGGTCTCTCTATTACAGAGCAGAATCAGCTCAGTGCCGCAAATCTAACTATAACTATGCCGAAGCTAATAGAAACGTGTTAAATTAGTTTTCAAATCCACCAGTAGGGTACGCCAAATCCGGCGTTGCTGTAATTGGAACATTCAGCGTCAAGCATTCTGTCACAGAAAGCGCTTTCTGCTGTAATAGAAAAACCAGGCTAGTCAAGTTGAACTTGTTACCTTTAAAACTTGACACTGGTAAACAGTTAAC